>CM033624.1:11810775-11984069 GCA_019453435.1 Rhinogobius similis | reverse complement strand
TTACAACTGTAGCAGTAGGGACCAGTTCAAGTACTTACTCCTGAGTTTCTTCTGCCACTCCATCTCTCCGTGCAGGAAAGAGGTCTGCTCAAAGAAGTGTGTGACCTTTGACCCCTGCTCATCCTGTTCCGTGGTGTTGAACACTCTGACCTTGGACTCCTCTGTCAGAAACTCACAGATGGGGTGAACGGGAAACACAATCTGCTCCATGCTGCGATCCTCACGCACAATCTGTAGAGACACATAAGTCCCTCTATTAATGCTATCACATACAGGCAACAATACAAGCACAACAATGGAAGTACTACAATGCAAGTACAACAATACAACATAACAAGTACAATATTCCTAATAATGCATCCTGTGCATTCACTTACTCTCAATTCTTTAGATTCTAATTGTTTTCTAATTTTTTTTATTGTGCAGCAAGTTTTTGTCCTCAGCATTGATTTGTTGGATGTGAAAGTCTTTTGCATCTATAAGCTTTAGCAAATTGTACTGCTACGGCTCAGAGAGCATTCTCCAAATATTCAGCCAAACGTGGTCTTTGTAGAGGAAATATATAAGTTCAAACCTCAATCTGAGCCGTGAGCTGGTCGTAGTAGTCCAGAGGGTCCTGCTCCACCACAACAGGGGGACCTCCAGACTTCAACATCTGAGAGAGTGGCCGATTGTTCAAGTTCAACTGTGAGGGAAAAAAGGGAACCAGGTCAAAACCACAAGAAAAAATTAGATAATTAGGGACTAACTGAAATGTAAAGGACAAAGTACCATAGAGCTGAGGCTGTCGTCACCTTCCTGCTGTCTCTTCTGAGACTTGAGAAGGCCCTGAAGGATCTTGTTATGTGGACCCAGCTGCTGGGCCAGAATGTAGATGTTATGGCCCACGTCCTGAGGAGAAACTTCACCCTCACAGTCTGGGTCCTGTTGGTACAGCTTCTTTATCACATCCACCTGGAGACAAGAAGATGTTTATGTTCATGAGAAGGAATCACAAGCTCATAATGGATTTGGTAGAGGTAGTTACATGTGTACAGATTTAGAAGGCTTGCACAGAAGAAAATGTTAAATACATGAGTAAAAGGATGGCCAGAGCTGCCAGTAAACTAGGGGCATCATCAGGAAGAAAGCTGAAGTCTATGGATGCAGTGAAAGAGTTTTAGGTCTGGTACCAGTTCTCTTGGTCTGAGGTTGAAGAGGATTCTTTCTGCATTCTCATTATCGTGTCGACTCTCCATTAGACCCAGCAGCAGTTTTGATGCATTGTCCTGAAAAAAAAAAAAAATCCACTCAAAACTGTAGATATGAGAGAGATGGATTTTAATACTAAGTTGAACAGAGCTGTTAAATATCAGAACCATGTCTTTTAGGTCGAGGTTTGTGTCTTTTACAGACCTTGAGCTCCAGCACCATGTCCATGCGGTAACGGCAGAGCGGGCTGATGTCGTTCAAGATCAGAGCAGTGATGATGTCAATGCCATTTGACTCATGGGTCACAATACAAGTCTGAAATGCAGAAAAATAGTAATAACGGGATAGGAATCACTATATTCTTTGGTCTGGATCTGGTTCTTACCTGGTTCTCCTGGCAGGGTCCTTGGCAGTACTCAGTCAGGGTTTCCAGGGTCTGGGTGATTAGAGGCACGTTGGACTCGTTGATGTAGAGTCCGAGAAGACCCAGTCCCCCTGTGGTGCTGCCACACATGATGTCCAGGAACTGCAGCGTCTCACACACCAAGTTATAGTTGGTCTTATTGTTTTGGCACCGCAGGAAGTTCTGAAGACAAGGCAATACTTGATTTAGTCCTAATCCTGGTTAGATTGGTTCAGTCCTTTATTTACTGAATTGTTCCTTCTATAGAGTCCTGACTATGATTTGATCAGGTTTTGACTAGGTTTAGTCCTCACCTGCAGGTCATGATTGTGATTCTCACACAGCAGTTGGAGAAAGCGTAAGATGGGCTTCATGATGGTAACAGCTGGACCCATCTCAGTCTCCACCTCCTTCTGCTGAGGGTCTGTTTGAGTCGGGACCTGGTTCTGCACCATGAGGGACCCAGGAAGAACCAGCCCTGTGGGGGAACCTTCATTGTAAAAGAAACAATAAATGAACAACTTGAGAAGCTTGTCAAGATGCATACAGCATTTGCTCCTAATGGAACTACACCTCTACCACTAATACTAATACTAATACTAATACTAATACTAATAAGTCCACATCATGTTGAGGTGATGCATCCAGAGTGTTTAGTGAGTACGACCTGGTTCAAGCTCCTTCTCATTGGCCTTGTGGCTCATCTCTCCCACGTTCACAGACACTGTGGCTTTAATGTCAGTCTGTGCCTCCTTCATACGGTCGTTTAGGACTTTGAAGAACTTCTCCGATTTATTATCACCCATCATCAGCTTATAGAAAGAGTTCTGAGTAGAAATATAATATACTGTAAGCATTTGAACTGGGAAGGAAAAATAATTACTTCATTATGAGAAAGTGAGAACAGACATATTGTGTTAATAATTATATATATATATATATATATATATATATATATATATATATATATATATATATGATAGGGTATATATATATATATATATATATGTATATATATATATATATATATATATATATATATATATATATATACATATATATATATATATGTATGTATATTTTTACCACTTAGTATGAATATTTTAACCTGAAACTCATTATTCCCTCCCTCCAGCAGAGACATATAGCCAGCTGGATGCTCTCCCTGGAAGATCTTGTCATTCTTGGTGCTCATCACTAAGTCAGTGAACAGTTTTGTCCCTCCTTCTCGATCAAGGCGGCACTGGTTCGCTGCCACTGTTGCCCAGTCCTTCTCCTGCTCTGGACCTCAAGCAAACAAAATATAACCTTTAACCTCTTTATGGCTAGATTAGTAACTCCATCAGATCTAAATAAAGACTAAAGTTTTTTTTGTTTTTACCGACAGACATGAGCTCAGCCAGGTCAGCTTTGGGGCTGTTCTTTTTGCTAGGAAACAGATAATTTTGTAGCAGCACTTTCCTCAAAGAGATCCCCTGGAAAACACAAACCAGGCTCAAAATATAAGCATATGAATGAAGAAATATCTCAAATGGGAAGATGTAATTTTCACTTCAACAAATACATATTTTAATGCCGCCCTCTTTATCTGTGAATATAAATAAATTAATAGATGATATAAATGAAATGATGAGAAATACTGAATGACAGTTGTCATGGGTTGATCTTAAAGTAAAATATCACCCCAAAGTGAGCTTAAAATGTGCTGTATGTCAAAGTTACTGGTCTTAAAAAGGAAAATGGAGAGTGAGACCTTTTCATCGAAGTCTAAAGTGCGGATAAGCATCTCCTGTAGCGTCCTCAGAACTTTAATACACAGTTTCTCCTCAGATGACATCAGGGCTTTAGTGTGCTGGATCAATCTACAAGAGACACATAGAAGAGGAGTCCACAGTAAATACATGAACAACTCTCTGTCCATCAACAAAAAATAAGAGGATTATCAGCTTTGGTCAAGTGTACTTGTTATATTATGTTTTAGTCTCTCACTTGGATATAAATCCTCCTGACTCGCAGCGCTGTCTTGCATCTGTCCCCTCCAGAAACAGCAGTTCGGGCTGAAGAAGGACATCCACCAGAACAGAGAGCTCCGCATTTACTATAGGCTTCAGGCGCAGCTCCAGAGTGTTGATCATGTCCTGAAATAAATTACAAAACATGTTAGCATTATATACATTTTATTCACTTTGCTTATTAATCACACTTGCTGAGGTTCATAAATGTACTGTTACATTTTTAGCTGGATGTTTTAGCACTTGATATTTTAAATTCAAAAGTATAAAAAATAGCTTTCCGCTCATGCATGTTTTAGTTTGTGTCTTCCGTGATTACCTGTAATTTCTCTATGATGTTTTTGTAGTCCCAAGGGTTGCTAGGGACGACAACACGGTTTGTGCGAGAAGACTTATAGTTGGGATTGGAGCGAGAGAGAGAGTTCAGTGCCGAAGTTGACAACATGGAGCTTATCTGAGCCTCAAGGTCCAGCGGGATCGAGATGGAACGGCTTTTCGCTGAGGACAGAAAAGACACAGAGACCAGGGATTAGGAGAGAAAACACTGTGTCAACACTTGGAATAAGGACAGGGCTAAAGTCACCTGTCATGGCCAAAGTCTTGATGCAGGTTTCAACTTGAGCACGGTGCTGCTGCTGGAGCCAGGGGCAGTCCAGGAGTCGAACCGATGACTGCAGCAGTTGTGTAACTATGGTGTGGTGGGTCTGAACAAGACGACAACAAAATAGAAGTAAAATTCATCATCAGTGCAGCAGCCGTACAATAGGGTTGTTAGTGGAGTTTTACCTGCAAACTCGTGCTGTTCTCAGAGAAGGGAGAGCTGAAGAAGGCTGTGATGGTGTCAAAGACCACATTAATGATATACTTCTCCAGAACTGGGTCGGAGAGGCGCTTCTCACGTTTGTTACACACCTGAATAAATGAAATAAAGTAAGAAAGTTGAACAGAGCAGTTTCTATACAAAAAAAAACTGTAATGTATTGTACTGTATTGCTTAAACTGTCTTGAAATATAGCAACAGATTGACCATGTTATATATATATATATATATATATATATATATATATATGTACTTATAAACGACCCTTAAAAGTTGATATACCCACTTCAAATGTACTTATTTCCCCATGCTGATTCATGCTGAATCAACCAGGGTTGTTGTCGAACAAAGATAGATATAGAATAAAGAATTTCTTGGTCGAGTAAAGGCATCCTGCCAATTGATTAGTCGACTAAAACTATTACGTTTTTCTGATTGACCAGATAGGACCAGAGATGAACTCGTGCTTCACTCACAAATTTTCAGTTTGCTCACCCCATGCATTCTTCTTTCTGTTGTTGTCCCATATAAATCCTTTTTATCTAAATAAAATATCAGTAGACTAATACAAATTTTGGTCGACTAAGAGCAAATTGTAAAGCATCTTCAGTCACAAATATGTCTGCTGTACAGTTTCTTCTGTAAATATTGTTATAGCACCTATTAAGCTTCATTATGCATCTGACCTCTGTATTACTCATAAATAAAAACTTTCCCACTTAATTCTTTTGAGATCAGAATAACCCAGGAAGAGTAAACCAAAGTTACCCGAGCCATGTCCACTGTGAAATCCTCAAAAAGTTTCCAAATGTGGTTGGACGTGTAGATCTCCTTCATCTCCACCTCAGTGTCCACATAGCAGTGGTTCACAAAGTTCACATAGGCAATTTTCACCTGAACACAGAGATTGCACAAATAATAACTCTTTAACTGTAACTAACAAACTTTTACTACCAAGCTCCACCATAAAAACTATTGGGGTTAACAAGTACAGCCAGGTAAAAGTCCCAACTAAATCAACTCTTTGCAGGTGTAAATATACTTAATCTTCATCTAAAATATTTCTGTATGAATACTGCTCAAACACACCTCAGTGATGCAGTCCTCATGCGTGACCACCCTCACCACGTCCTCTAGGGGGAGTAGCGAGGTGCATTTGATTTCAGTGTACACGTTCTTTCCTTCAGCACAGGCGGCTAACAGTTCCACCAGAGAAATGTGGTACCTGGAAAGAAAAGGGAAAAATCACAAATCAGAGCTCAAATAGACAGTTATATCTGCTTCATACTGTCCAGCACAGTGCTTTCATTCTAAGGCTGAGGTTTTAGTGACTTCTCTTCTTTTCTGTGTGACCTGTGTCCAATCTGTGACTCTTGTTCCTCACCTGAGCGGGCTGTTCTCCTGCACGCCCTCTCGACTCTCGGTCATGAGTTGCAGCATCACATTGAACGAAGCCTTGTCGTTGTAGAAAACCACCACGTCTTCACCCGCATTGGTCAGCTGTGGAAACATTTCGGTCAGTTTTGTTTGTTTTGTAGGGCTCATAGACTGGTCTGAGAGAACTGGACTTGTGGCTGCACAGGTTTAATAATAAAGATGCACTAATCTAAGTGAATAGTCTTAATGGATTTGCTCATTTTAACCCAGCTCTCAAATAGTACACTTTCTAGTTAGGTGCCTGATCCAAATAGTTGTGTTTTTTTTTTTTTTTTTTTTACATGCTAAATGTTTACCTAAAAGGAAAATGATCTTATTTTATCATATTCTACAGGGGACGTTTTTGTGCATTTTTTGCAATGTACAGCCAATAGAACTCACTTTCAAATCAAATCCCAAAAAGTAAAACAGAACACGTACTTCCGTCATTATCATGTCCTGGCACTTCTTCACATATTTTCCCTCAGCCTTGATGATGGTGTGCAGGAAGTTAAGGTACTGCACGTGCCGTCCGTGAGTGGCGAGGCAGTGGATGAAGTGCTGAAGGACACTCTCGGAGATTTCTGTGCAGAGCTGATAGTTGTTGCTGAAGATGTGCTGTACCGTCTCAGCCTCCTGGAGCTAGAAACCAAAGGCGAAAATGATCAGATCACAATATACTTTAGTTCCTCTGGAACTAAAGCTGGTTAAAAGTGAAATTTAAAGCATACCTTGACAAAATTTCTTCAGTTTTTTTGTTTGTTTTTGTTTTTAAACTATTAAAATCCAAATATCTTTCCAATCACAGAAATTGTCAGTTGCCCGTGCAAGCAACCTCATAAGAAATGTGTACTCTACATTTGACCAATTATTTATTGACACTGGGGTAACTTGTTGCAGTGGACAATCTGGAGATCCTTATAGCGAGCTTGTTCTAAAATCATGGTCAGGAGAAGCTAGCGAATAACCCAAATCACAGGAGGAACATGCCATCTTCACATGGTGAGGTGACACTGAAAGTGCTAACCACACTTTGCATGTTTTCATTTAGGCACTGGTTTTTGGATTTAATCATGGTCTGGTGAATTTAACATTAACATGATAAAAGTTGCACTAAAGTTTCGTACCCCAGGGTTCAAGAACAGGCTGAGGTTCTTGTGCAGCAGCGCTTGGTTCTCCTGGTTCCCCAGACAGAACCTCTGCAGGAACTGATGAGTGTAGCGTATGATCTCCTGCATCTTCACATCATTCTGAACAGGAACACTCAGGTGAGTGAGATCTGAGACACAAGGCTGTGTATGTAAGTAGTATTACTACTACCTTGTCATAAGACACTTGGAGCAGGTCCAGCATGACTTTGTGAGCACCCATGTTCTTCAAGAGTCTCTGCTGTTTCTTCCACACACCGGTGCTGCACATTTTATTCAGACGCTCCAGAATCTACAGGGCAAAACACTTTGTCAATGTCTCTTTATCAAACCTAGTAGGGAAGAGTTGTTGACTGATAGGTGCACTATGTAACTTTTCTGGTGAGTGGTCACTTGCAGTGCTTGTCTTATAGGCTGGAAAGTAATGAGATGCAGTGAGATCAGTAAAGTTACATAGTGCACCTATTTGTGCAATTATTAATAATTTTAATAATTTTAAACACGGGTCATTGAAAAGCTGGTAATATGCAGACATGGCCATGCCTTCCATGGTCAGGACTACATTTATTGACACCAAAACATCAGTTGCTGTTTTGTTGAGCTGGAGCTGGAGTCTAGAGATGGAGGCTGAGATACAGTACATGTGGTTAAATGGAAATACCTTGAAAACAGAAAAATGACACTGTATTTGACCAACTGTAAAACTTGACAAAAGGTTTTGCCCAGAAGCCACCAGCAAATCAGAATTCAAAACCAACATCAAAACATCCACCAACAAAACTACAACCCCTGCACAAAGACAATGTGACATTAGAAACTCTCTGACCTCTTTAACCTTCTGGTAGTTTTCATTTGTCTTCTCCACTTTGTCCTTCTTCACCACTGGCTCTTCTGTTGGCACCTACAGGTTAGGAGAAACATTGAAGACACAGGACAATACCGAGCACATTCCAACCCAACCAAGCAAAATAGAGCACATAAATTATAACAGAGATCCTTCATCCACAAAAGACAAACAGAAGAGACTCCCAGCCGAGTTTGAGTGAACCATAGCAGAACCAGCCAAGCCCCCAACAAACCTCAAGTTTAAATACATATTGTTTGTGTTTGTGAGTAAGATATACAGTTTAGTACATTATTTAGCTGTGAAAAGACAATACAGACGAAAAGTTTGTGAAGAAATTATTGTAAGTAAATCGCACAAGTAGCATTGTTAGTTAAATGTAATTAGTGCTAGTTATTGTGTTAGATAAGCACAGTAAATAAATGTAAATTAATTCAGCTTCGTCATCCACCCTGCTTTCACTTTCCCCTGTTTTCTTCATCATCCTTCCTACTCAGCTTGTATGCTCTCCATCCTCTCCCTCCTTGTTTCCTTATCAAAGTAATTTCCTTCTTCCCGTCTCTCCTTTCTTTTTGCATACTCAATCCTCTTCTTCTGTCTCCTCTTTGTATCCTCTTAAATTTGTAGTTTTGATGTTGAATTAAGGTTGTTGATGATGGCCTTGTTACTAACTGATGGCTAATAAACTTAAGTGCACAGTCAGTAATCTATCTCTCCTCTGCAACTTTTCTCCTTTCTTCTCCTTTCCTCCTCACTTCATTTTTCCTTCTTTTCATCCTTTGTCTCAGATCCTATCCTTTACTCACCCCTCACTCTCTTCTCTCCCTCATTTACTCTTGTCCTCACCTCGGGCTTCTCCTTCTTCTCGTCCTTCTTCTTGTCCCCTCCCTTCTCTTTCTTCTCTCCTGAGTTCTTTTTTTCGACCCACAGTTCAGATTTTTCCACCAACGTCCGGAGTCGGTCGAGATCTGCTTTGATGAGTTTGTAGTTCTCCACGTCCTGCGCAGAGATGAGCAGCTGCACCTGTATGCAACACAGAGATGCAAACTTTAAATCCAGAACGTGAATTTATTACCAAAAATAACAAATAATAAATACTGTTTTATGGTGTATGACCATTAGTGGACACTTATTCTGTACCTAAAAAGCTATTTTTAGGGAAAATAAAACATAACAACAAAACATATTCACTGATACTTGTAGCTGTATTTCAGAGTAACGTATTGAATTTGTATATGTGATATAGCATTTCAAAAGTGATTTGTGACTGTATCCATCAGTTTGATTGCTATGGGAATCTAAAGATCCAAGACTTTATTGTTCTGAAAGGGAATTTGTTCTCTGCATTTGATCTAAATTCAGCCCATTGTAAAAGAGCTCGGGATCATCAATCATGTTTGTGTGCAAGGGTGTAAAACATCCATAGAGATGTATTAGCCAAAACAATGTAAAAAGTAAACAAATGATCATCTCTATTGGTTTATTATTAGGTTAACTGGATATTGTTTTACCTGTTTGAAGGTGTTTAATAGCTCCTGTCTCTGGCTGAAGTGTCGGAACAGCAGCTGCAGCGCCCCGGACACTAAAGGCGGATAGTTGTGCATCGTGAGGTGGATCAGAACACGCAGTAACATCCTCCCACCTTCATCATCCACCTCCAACACACTGTTCCCTTTCCTGTATTGAATACAAATTATTATTATTATATCATACTAATATTATTCAGACATAACAAATGGAGAAGGATGGATTTTATTATTTTATTCATAACTCACCCTACTCCAAACATAGCTTCTGCCTGCTCTCCAATCTGCAGCAGGTTTATGGAGGCTGCAAAGGGACAGAAACACATTTAGAATTTAAGAGAATTTAAGAAATTCCTCATGAGTCATGCCAGTTTAAAACATGGCTAAATCTTACTCCAAATAATAGACTATGTTCAGTGAAAGCCCTTCACTTTGGTCTGTATTGCATGTCTGAGTCGCTCTAGTTTAAGTCAAAAGTGGATTTTAGTCCAGGTCTGTTAGTGGCCCCAGTCTTACCTGCAGTCTCCATATTGGTTGTTGCATCAGCATCGGCCATCGGATAAACCTCTACAAACTCCTTTTTGAAAACGGACAACAGGAACGAAAGCCGATAATCCAGACGCACATTCAGGATAAACTGGAGACAGACAAAACCAGCTGGGTTTATTCCAGGTCCAAACAGAACTAAAGCAGAACCAAATCAATCTTTACCTGTAGGATCTCCAGGATTTTGAGCTTGGTGTCCATAACGGTCAGGTCCATGTTCTCGATGCTGTCTTTGCCTCGCTGTCCTTCAAGAGCAATTCCTGCCCCCCTCTGTCCTGCTCCACCAAAAATGGACTGTTTCCTGTTCAGTACCATGGTGGACATCATCTGCCCCATGCCGTGGATCGATCTCTTTACATTTTTACCTGGGGTTGTAAAAAAAACACAAAACAGGCTATTTCAAAAGGTTGACTTAAAACGAATTGGGTGTTAAAGGGGACATATTATGCAAAAATTACTTCATTGAGCATGGCTTGTTGCAACAATGGCATAATATTGTAGTTTACAATGAACAAAATGAACAATAATGATTTACTGTTAGGTTATAGATCAATACTAAGTACCTGAAAAAGTATAATATGTCTCCTTTATAAAGCAGTTCTTTATGTTAGTAGCAGGGAAAAGGAGCAACAATTCAATGTTGAGTATTTAGTACCTGCAGACTCCTCGTGGAACATAGGTCCGCCGTGCGCAGGATTCGGTCGACAATCAATAATCCCTAATAAAGTCCGGGTCAAACGTAAAAGCTCAAAGAAACTGTAGAAACCGAAGTAGATCAGGTGTCGGGCCAAACTCACCACCTGGAATGTAACGTCTAAGTATTATGATAAACAGGTATAATGTGGTGTACAGTGACCTCCAGTGCTTAACCTCATATGTGAGTTTGTTCTTCTCCTCGTTGTGGAAGGGCAACTCGTCGTTCAGAACATTGTTGAGATACTCCTCCATAAAAACCATAGTGTTGGAGAAACGGTTCTTCTTGTTGTCTCGACTGTCATCCATATTTGAGTCGTAACTGAAAAAAAAAAGAATAAAAAATCAGCACTAGAGGATATCAGTTTAGTAATTATCTGATTTTACTGATCTGAATAAAAGCTTAACTAAACCAAATTGTAATTATTTATGTAATGATTTTATTGCTTTAGTCCTGAGGTTCTGGTTTAGTCTTACTTATTCTGGATCTTTCCTAGATTAGTTTTACACAGTTTTGGTTGTTTCGTGTAGTCCGTTGTTGGTGTAGTCACTATTTAAATCCTGGTTTAGTATTGGGTTGTCCTAATCTTGCAGCGTTTGCAACATATTGAACTCTTACTCTTTGATAGATATAGCCGTAGGAATCTCTGTCCACAGTCGCGCAAACTTGACCGGTGTGACCAGCTCTTGAGGGTCTCGGTCTACATGAGCATGAAGCATGAGTCTGCAAAAGGACGCGCGGAGGTCGAAGGGCAACGTTTCGTCCATAATGCACAGAAAGATCAGATCCACATCCAGCTGCTTCGAGATCTCATCAATAGCCAAGTACTGTCGGTCCAGGCACATGCGGGCGAACAGCTTCAACTGATACCTGCAGAAGGTAAAAACAATGTTATAAATTACCATTACATTCAGCTTTCCTGTGATCTTCCTGCTTTAAGAACACTTGGTCTGTCACTGATAGATTTCATGTGATCTCAAACTATTTATTTATTTATTTTGCAAGGATATTTTAGCCTGTAGACTCTATTTGATAGGGCAGTACAGCATGAAATGGGGATGAGACGCGATGAGATTCAAACTCACAAGCCTGCTCAACATGGCTGGCATCCGTGCTACCCACTTGACCACGTGCGGCACAATCTCAAACAATCTCAAGGAAAAAATGTTATAAGACTGAAGACTGTTTTCATAGAGGTGCACCATGTAACTTTTACGGAGGAGGGTACACTAGCCTGTGGAGAGGTTTTTTTCAATGTGATTTTTAAGCATAAAAACACTTAAACATAATAATAATAATACATCATGCATTTATTCAATCATTCATGTCATTTGATGATTATTATTATTATTATCATTATTCATATTAATATTAATAACCTTTATTTAACCAGGCAAGAGCCCATTGAGATCAAGACCTCTTTTTCAAGGGTGAATTGGTTAAAGTACAAAATTTGCTGCACACAGTATAAAAACATTTACACATCTACACTAAACAGGAGACACAGTATAAAGGTAAAAGAAAAACATAAAAAATACATAACACACCTTTAAATCTCATCATGAGGTCCTTTTTGAATGGTCAAATGTGCTTGTAGCTGTAGTGGGTATTGCTGTCCTGTCTGTCCTCTAATCGGTTATTAACTGTTTTATTAAGTGTGGTTGGTTGGTGTTTAACGATTGGTTCACGTTTTTTACCTGTAGTAGGTGAGTACGTTCTCGTCGTGAGCGTTCCCTTGTCTCGCCTCCTGAGCTAGCTGCCTGATGCTCTTCTCCTGACGCTCATTCGTTTTATCTATCCACATCAACCACACCTACAGGAAGTGACATCAAAAACAGATTAATATCTAGAATACTAAAAAAAACATTATTTTTCATTATGATATCTGAAATTGACCTCGTCCTCATCTCCAAAGTCGTCTATGTATTCCCCAGTGCCAGCACCAGGGGGAGGCTCTTTAGGGACACGACGTCTAGAATAAAATGTGTGAATATAAGCTTCATTCAATATTTTCAAATAATAACAAGAAAGGTAAGACATCTCATTCTATTAAAACATACAGAGAAGTGTCAAGAAAAGTGGCATCGTGTATCAATAGGTAAGAGAAATGGGCTCACTCTGTCTTGATGAGGATGTCTTGGTTCTTAGGGTCCAAAACACATTTACAGATAAGCTCCTGTGTCACTGGAATAGCTACGTTATTAGACACACATAGGTCCGACAGGTAATCCAGAAACCTGTTAAGAAAATAAATAACACATTATGAAGATGCATGAATATAAGAAAGTGGTAGTACTTCTATTTCTTACCTCGGCTCTCTATTCCTTCGCACCAGACTAACAAAAGTCTCCACCTCTGTCTTGGTGATGTGTTTCTCCAGGAGTTTTCTGTTGTTGTGGAGTAACGCGGTGATGGTGTCTTCTGCTAAAATGTCGTATCCAATCTGACTCTGCATCACTCCAAACTGCTTCGCAATGTGCTCCTGTAGAGAGATCAGGTTTAGGTCCAGGTAAGGACTGGATTTAGTAACCGTTTAGTCTTGTTTTAGACCTCGTTCAGACCTGGTTCTTGCGGTAGTCGTCTTGGGAGTGTCTGAGAACTCTGTAGCACAGTCGGAGCATGTATTGATATGGAGCGTTCTTCTGGTCACAAAGTTCCTCCAGACGCAGCAGAGGACCCTCCCCTTCACCTCGGTCTTTAAACGGGGCCTTTAGGAGTCCAAAGACCTGGGAAAATGAGAGGAATATGTGTAATACCAGAGTCAAACAGGATCAAACCAGGTAAAACACACCTAGATACAAGGAAAACTGAACATAGGACCTTCTCATTGTGAAGTGAGAAAGCGTTAAGTACCACCAAAAGGCTGGCAATCTCCTGACGGATGAAATATTCCAACCTGTTTGAGGATGTTCTGCTCTCTCATCAGCTTTTGTCTCTCTCGGTTTGGTTTGGTCATCACAACGTCCAAAACTGGCTGTCCACTGTTCAGCACGTCAGCTACAAAAAAGACAAGATCCTCCAAAAGCTTAACCGCAAACCTGAGGAAATCACACATGATCGCGTAAGAGTTGGGTAAGAACAACATCTGGACCAAAGTAATAAGCTACGGGACTGTTTGAGTGTAGGGAAAGAATGAAACCTGCCAAGATCTCATCTTCAGTCATTAGTAAAGATTGATCTATCACATAACACTGACTGTCCTAATCCCTCTCCGCTCTCCTCTACCCCTTGCTCCTCACCTCCTGTCGTTGGGGCTAATGAAACCCTGGTTAAACTGCTCCACCACAGCACTCAACATTGCCGAGGCATCATTGGCAAAGTCCAGGTCTCTGATTTCCATGACAGGTACAGACACAATTGCGAATGCCTCTTTGTCCTCTTTGGTTGGACATGTTCCCAGCTGAAAGAAACAAGACATATATAAAATATCAGATGAATGTGAAATATAATATGTAAAAGAACATACAGTAGTGTGTGGTAAATCTCATTTAATGGGGAGTGTAATCAGATATTGGAGATATTAGTAGAGTATATTGTTTCCTTATTACCATTAATCTGATGGGCCGCTCCTCGTCTATGTCAATAGGGACATTGGTGCTCTGAATCCAGGTGTTGGTGCACAAGTGTCTCAGACGCACGTAAGAATTTCTATTGTACACAAACACATACACAAAAAAACAAATAGATCAGACGAATAAAATTGCATTAGTAGAGTGGTTTGGAATAGTTAGTACCTTGGTACAAAGGAGTCTGTCTTCTGCAGTGTGGTTGGGTCCAGTTCAAATAATGAAGCAATGTCATTTCCATGAGGAACTGCCACCAGCTTGTACTTGATCCTTTCTCCATGAGAACGTTTGTTACTGCGGCTGCCATCCATCTGCAATGAGGGTCAGGGGTCAAAAGGCAAGATAAGATGCTTTTACCAGCAAATATTAACTCTAACACTTAAATTAAAAAAAATTAAAACACTGAAGACCCATTCTCTTCTAAGTTTTACATATGTTTAAAAATGTCTTTTCCCAACCATGTTATGTCACATTATAAAAAATGTTGTATATGTCTATAGAGAATCTCATGTCAGAGAACAAAAGTTAAACACTTTCAGTGCGACTCACAGAGGAGGAGAGTTCCACGTCTCCTTTATATCCAGGGTTTTCCTGTAACACAACAAAAATCAACAATTTTAAACCATCTTGTGAAAAAAGAAAAACGTTTGCATCAACGAGGACAGACAGATTCTTCCCAGAGTGCAAAAAGAATTCCTCTAGATTCTTGATATATTTGATCATAAATTATATGGATATTCACCTCTGCAGCCAAGTAGTTCCCTGTGGCCAGATGTTTGAATCTGTACAGACTGTTCCAGTGTCCAGCTCCTCCTCTGCACGGGTCATGGTGAACCACCTAAAACATGTCAGTGAGTCAAGCAAAAGGCCAACAGATACTTCAACAGAATGCAAGGGAAAAATAGTAAAAATAAAAGTGCATTAATATCTCAACATCCAAGAGATCTGGTATTAGATGTTCAAACATGGAAAAGATCATTTTTGTACCTCGACCTCCCACAGTGCATTGGAGCTGGTGGCAGAAGTGGCAGACTGTCGGAGCGTCGTTCGCAGAAAGACATGGAGTTTGCTCTTGTACTCATCACATGTGAGAAACTTTTCCTGCTCAGCGTGGAATAAACGTACCACATCACCCTGAGAAAAGAAAAAAAGAATGAACATTAGGAAAATTTAAGTTACAAACCACCACCAAGACACTGCAAAACAATGAAATAATGAGAATTCAAAAAGTTATGGAGCTCTTATCCGCGTGTTTTTAGTATTAAATAAAATAACCTAATCTTGGTAGTTAGTTTTGGGTAATATTGGTACATATTTAGACTTACTCCTTTCAGGAATTCCTCTCGGTGGTCACTGAACATCATGAAGAGGTTGATCTTCCAGCTGGTATTGCAGTTGACAGAGTTAACCTATAGAGGGAGACAACGATTCATCCATTCAAAACAGCACATTTTCAAGTCCATGTCTGCATTTACTAAATCACTTTTTTATTTAGAGAAGTCTATGGATCCCGGATAGTCTGTGAGGTTGTGATTCTAATTACTGTTATCATTTTTATATTTTAATATTGATGACTTTTACCTCTTTACAGCCTGGATGGTCTGTCAGCTCATAGCTTGAAGCGTGCAGAGGCTGACCAGCATTGACTGGATTCATAATCACTTTGTCTCCGACTACAACCTGCAATACACAAATAACTGTAGGTAAAAAATATATTGGCAATAGCAGATGTAGTAGCAGAAATTGTAGTATTAACAGTCGGGATAGTAGTAATAGCAGTAGTAGTACATTATCCCCATTGGCCCGTAGTTTCCAGAATGGTTGTATAAACAGCCAGGAGCCCTCGTTGCCAGTGCCGTCCAGAGTGACCCTCATGGCATTCTTCTCCAGCAGAGCAGGTAGACGCTTGTTCACCGTCAGGTATTTGTTACTCTTCATGTGCAACAGCTGGAACACAAACATATTGTACACAAAATTCAGCCATTGCATCAACACTGGAGAAGTAAAGAGCACAGATTCTCCCCTCATCATGGCACCTGTAAGTGGGAACAGAGACCATAAATTATTTTTATTTGAGCAAGTAAAATACACTAAAATGCATGTAAAATCCAATACATTCATTACACTAGTTAGAGTTCCAACAGCGTTTAATTTGTATATTCCTGTGTATGTTGTTTCTGTGTAGCAACCAAACCAAACCTCCTCAAAGTTAATGTGAAGATGTGTAAACCAGATCTAACCAAGGACTAAACGAGATTAAACGAGGCCGGAACTGGGACCAAGTTCTTCAGGGCAAAACTGGGACAAAGTTAGCAAAAATCTGTAAAGAGTTGAGACAATTCAGATAGTAGTTTCTTACTTATTCCAACCTCCTCTCACCTTCATTTTTCTAAAAGTCTAGTACCTTTGTCTCAGAAAATAAGATCTCTTAAAGTAAGTGACACTCTTTCCCCCTTTCATTTCAACCCCTGCTACACCCAAACTTCACACCAAATCACTAGATTATTACTAAGACCATTTAACTATTAAATTAACTGTATTGTAACTGTAACAGCAATGTAATGTAATGCATTGGACCTCACTCACAGGATCTAATCAATTGAAATGAATGTACGTGCAGAATGTAAGGGCCCTCCTTCCATTGATGGGTCCACTATTCTTATGTGTCCTTATAAAACAGGTTAAAGATTGGAAAGATATTCAAACCAGTTGATTGTCTCAAAAATATTTAAAGAATTTATGGTTGTGGGGGCTGAGTGACTGATAGGTCTTTCTTTGGAAATGCAGTGGTTTATGAGTCATGTAAAGAGTTTGAAGATAAAGATATTTCTTACATATTCTGAGACTAGTTCTTCTTTGGCTTGTGGGAGGGCATTCTAAGGGTTAAGACCAACCCCACAAGCAACAGTCGGTTGGCAGTGGCTCCGTGGTTACACCCACTATCCGAAAGTCTGCAGTTCGATTCAAGCTTCAACCAGGTGCATGGCATTGTAACGTGTGTGCTTCACCTACTTTACCTATGAATGACTGAATGTGTGAGTAACAGCACAGACTGGCAGCCTCACCTTCGTCACTCTACCCCAGGGCAGATGTGACTACAACATTGTGAGCGTGCATGAATTACTATAATGTGGCACTTTGAGAGGCTTGTCGTGTAAAGCATAATATAAATGTAAGTAGTTATCATTATTATGTTTACAACTTTACACAGAAGTAGTGCACACTGGCAGATTCCTGAGGTGTGATTCATGTGCGTTGTTACCTGCTTGCCCTGCCCTTTTTCAGTGAACCTCGCAGCACTTGGATAGAACCAGCTTCTCTGATGATTACTTAAAAATACAACAACTGCATGTCTCACTGTGTACTTAACATGGACGCTCACAGATCACAAACTTAATACCTGTAGAGCCTGTGAATTCTACAGTGAATAATATATTGCAGGTGTGACGCAGAGTGTGTGTGCATTTAGCTCAGGTGTGGCTCCATATGTCTTTACATGAATGCATCCTCTGCACCAGGCAGACATAAACTGTGCTCGTTTCTGACAGACTGATAGATATGTGTGTGCCACTACCTTTGAGAGATAACAGAGTGTATTCAAGGCGGGGCCGGGCTTTCCCTGTTTACACAAGTCTCTAAAGTCTGTTCACAGTAAGACAGAGAACACAAACTCCTTCACAGGTCAAAGGCTATTCACAGAAAGACTGTGAGAAAACATGCAGCAAATGGACCTCAATAGTGATGCATTTGTCAGATATCATGCTTTTCTGGACATTTAAAATCATTATACAATTGGGTACTGTCTCTTCACTGTTCAGTCACGCTGACAGAGTTGTGATTGCCTTTTTGCACCTTATACCACTTTCACTTGTGTTGCTTTTCTCACATATATCAAATGTGTCACTGTGTCACCAAAAGAGCACTGCAAAGGCAATTACTAGGGAGTAGCATTTTAGGAATCTCTGGAATTCTGTGCAGTTTCAGTCGAATTGATTTGGTATAAAAACACATTCCCCTGTCCCCTCCACGCCCTTCCTTGTGGAGTCCACTACACATCTGACTCTGCTCTCTGCCTTCTTCAAAGGGTCCAAATGGAGAACATGTTGGAGACATTGCATATTGTTGTATTTGTACCTTAATTGCACAGTCTGCACATGTTGTCCACACCCCCTGCAGGCACTTTGTTTTTCCTGCTTGTATTTTCTTGTGTGTTTAGCAGTGTAAGTATTCGACCAAGACAAATTACTCCTTGACAAACAATAAATCTATTCTTATGTTAAATTCATACTCCTTGTTATACCTTTAATATCTTGTCTGCAATAAGAAACCTGTTGCCAGGTATGTACAGTTTTTGAGGTGGATTATGTTTCTATTGTGTGACCAAATCTACATAATACAGTTACTGTAGAGTATAAAAATTAATTTAGATGGATGTGTTCCAAAAACATAATTTTAGTTAGTAATCCTGAACCATTCTCAGTTACTACATATGTGTGATGCTCCTGGAACAACATGTTATATGATGTAATTCCACTCTCTTTTAAGTCTCAGTTCTGATTTCCAGCCTCAGTTTTTGCGTCAAATGCTACAATTCTTGATACTAAATGCTTAATGTCTCATGAGAAAAGCTTTGTAAATGCTATGTACATTGGATGGGTCAAATGTAGAGGAAAATCTAGAGAATAAATACATTTCCCGGGTCAATAAAGTCTATTTTAACCTCCAATGAGATGGTACAGGATGAGAGAAGAACCTGATCCAGACACAACTGACAAACGCTTGCCTTCAATTTAGCCTCATACAGCCTCGTAAAGTTTTAATAAAGTAATCCTCTTGTTCTTCTTCTGTGGCTGTGATTCACTCACTTGCTGCAGAGATAATTATTACTATTACAGGTAAACTGAGGTCAGACATGGGAGTGGTTTTTCAGGTGATGTCACATATTGAAGGGCTCGTAAATCAAACAGGCACTGGCACAAACCCACGAGCAAACAGTCATTAAGGGCATCATATTGACCCACACTATGATCAGAACGTGGCTAAACGCTCTAACGCTAACGGTTTAATAGAACACATTTGTTTCCGAAGATTATAAATACTGAGTAAGGAGGGCATCTGACATAAACCAGATGCACTGAAATCTATTGGCTGCAAACAATGCGACCAAATCAGATCTAACCCTGGACTAGAGAAAGTATGATGAGGTTTGCTACTTCATAAGCTCTGCACATCTAGGGGCAGAACTAACACCTGTCAATCATAAACGTCAAAGAAGACGATTGGTGGAGAACACTGTTTAACCCTACATGACTCACACACATTAGGAGAATAATAATGATTTTCCTGTGTTCTCTTGGTGTTTACTTAGTTGGAGGAGATGGTTGGAGTCAGGGAATCAACCCCTGATACCTTCTAATGCATTATAATGATGTTCTCTGACCCAGACAATGATAGTTACCTGAATAACTGTGCCGTACTTGACGACATCTCCGTGGACTTTCTTGTTTTCCGTCTCATTCTGTTTCTGCTCCAGATTCGCTGCATGCTGCAAAGAGCAAATAATGATCATACAAAACTATAAATGCATGTATCTAGAAGTTCAATATTCTGCTTGAACGTGTGGTCGTTTCTACAGTGGTCATAGTAGGATTTAGTTACATTTACTTTTTGAAGAAATTGCACTTATCACACCATACTTGCACATCAGTTTGACCCCTAATTTTAAGTACCAGTTAATGTTTTGGTTACTCTTCCAATGGTAAGTACTGGTGAGTCTATAACACTAACACTATGTGACTAGCATTGAGACTATTATATTATTTAAACATTTGTTTGGTATACCTTACCTTATGTAAAGATACGTTGTTTTTCTAAAGTATTTATTTTCTTTGGAACTTCCATAGTTTTTTCAGAGTGCCAGATTAAGAGATTGCAGATTAATTCTAAATCATAAAATGTTATTTCTGTTTTGTTGGTCTGGACATGAATAATACTTTTGACTACTCTACCCACCCCATAATAGTCATTCAAAGCAAATCAATCAAGATGTATTTGTATATTGCCTTACAAATGGAGTACAAGGTGTTTCATAGAAGGCAATAAAAACATAAAATCAATAATGTACAAAACAAATAAGATGATATCATGATTTAATTTTGTCGAGTCTCGACATGACTCAAGACATCCTAAAATCTTTATAATTTCAATAAAAACACTTGTAAAAGCCAAGCAAAGGTTTATCTTGATTAGTAGTATTAGTACTAGTAGTTTATTACTAGGTACAGGTACTACCTGAAGTTTCTGCAGCAGAACAACATCTCCAATCTTGTCCTTCTCATGCTTGGCCTGTTTAGCTTTCCAGAACTGTTTCTGTGCTGAGTATCTGCTCATGGGACATACTTTAAACAGGCAGTCTGAAAATACAGAGAAAATGAATAGAAAATACACAATTACTATAATGCATCTTGTGTGCAATATAAAAGATTTAAAATATTTAATTTAAAATCGAAAAAATAAAAACTTTATAATTTGGAATTTGGCAGTGTTGTTGTTTTCTTTCTGGCCTAAAGATTGTATAGTGTATGGGAGCAGTGACAGGTAAAGGAACAGGAGGTAAATATTGGCTGTGGTTCAGATCCTGTTTGTTCAGTTCAAACATCTCTCTGTAAGTTACGTATCATTAAACTATTAAACTATTTAAATGTCAGACTGGGACCATGGTAAATATTTGTCGATCTACTCACCAGATGAAAAAACACAAAATTGTGAAAAGAAATACGGTGCTGCAAATGACTAAAACTATATTTGTTTACTTATATTGATGCATTAGCTGAAAGCGATGCAATAAGCTGGTTTTCCTGGGTCAGTTATTGTAATAAAAATATATATATACTTAATTTAATATCATTTAATAAATGTATAATTATTTATCAACATTACATTAGACAATTAGCTTTTTCATCACTTTACATTTTTAGTTTATATCACAGAGAATATTGCTAATTTCCCTGCATTCCAGTTGTGTGCTCCACTTAGAAACTAGGTCTGAACCAGGTCTAAACCAGGTCCAGACCAGGTCCAGACTGGTCCAGAGCAGATGGGCTGGACTCACTTCAGTCAGTTCTTTATTCAGATTGGGTCATGTGATCCCTAGAGTCATGTGACCTCTTCAGGGGAAACAGGAATAATCTGCATCTATATTAACATTCTATCAATAACTGGACACGACCGCTCTCTCACTGACCCAGGAACAGCCCTGAGGTCGCCCAGATTTGAGCTAATCTGGTTTTATACTTCTTTGTCAGTTTCTGCAAAAATACAAAAATACTTCTTGTCATTATTAAATCATCAATCAAGACAGAACTATCCACAAGTCAAAGCTAGTTGTCTAAAATTTGCTGATTGCCTGATTGAAAATGACTTTTGAATGGAAGTTGAAACGTCTTGATTTTCAAAACAGTGTTCAGATGAAGAAAGAAGACATTTTTACTCAAGTAGTTATTCATTTTGGCAGTTATTTTTATGTTTTTTTTAAGATAGGACAAAATAAGGAACGTGTCTTGACTCTCTTAGTAATAGTTTAATGTTTTCGTATCATTTTACCTCTAAATTTCTTGGGAGGATTATCCAGGTCTCCAGCATTTGGCTCCACCACACATCGGTCGTCCACCAAACTACAACAAGAACATGAGAAAAATACACAACATATATTTATTTAAGGCCAAAACACGCTCACAGACATAAGACTAATGACAGTAACACCAACTGTCTTTGGTTTCTTTTGTATTTGGAAATTATTTTTCCTAATTGTATATTTTTGTGTGCCTCAAGATGGATGCAGCTATATACCTTTAACTAAAAGTGATTTTAAACAAAGCAATCATTCAGTTCTTATCTCTTCATCATACATTAATGATTTCTCTGTCACAGTTTTCAAAAATTCCTTTTTATGGAAAACCCCCCTTTTTTTTTTATTTGAAGAGCAGTCTTCGGAGTTCAGTGAAGGATGAAGCTTTGTCTGCAGAAAGAGACTTAAAAAGGTCATGAGTGGGGATCTGAGCGAACAGGACTTGACCAAATAAAGTCCTGTTAGAGTCTATACTAAAAGGGTATTAGTCAAATTTAACAGACCGGCAAAAAGTGGTCAGCGTTTTAAAAGTAAGTAACGGGGATTGAAAACAATTTCTCTGTATGCATTACATAAACAGAACATGTTGTACTAAGTAAACTTCAACATTGCATCATCCAAGTTTAAAGAGTCATGTAAAGTGCATTGAAGTTCCCATATGACTCATCAAAAACATACTTATCATCTTATTTTATATTGCATAATGTAACCAAAAAGACCAAAAAGTCAAAGAAAAGAAAGATGATCGGATGTTCAAACGTGAGTGTGCAGACACAGAGGAGATTCTTGTCCCTGGCCTGTGTGTGGAAGAGATTACTGGAGTGAATATGGATTAACTTTAACCACAAACATTCACCATCCTGCCTGCCTGCCTGTCTGTCTGCTCCTGTCTCTTTTCCCCCTTGTTTCTGTAAAAATGCTTGAGGGATAAGCCAGAGAAAATTGGCAATCACTACCAGAAATAGATCATCATCGAGAAAGTGTCATGTTGGATTTTTGTTTTGAAATTTAGAGTGGACTGCTCGTTTAGAGGTGGGAGATATATCAAAAAATGGATCGCAATGATGTTTTGGAGAAATGCATTAATAGATTTTTTCGTATATAGTCTATAATTAAAACAATTTTGAAATGCTGCTAAAAGAGTAGCACAACATTTACATGTTTTGGCACATTTCTTTGTTGTATTGCCACATCTTTCAGCATTATAATCCCAAAAATTGAGATAATCCTTTGTATAAATATGGCCTCACACATGTCACATATGACCCCTGAACTTCCAATTGGATGTAATGCCACAAAAATTGTCAATGTAAGTCAACTTCTTTCTGTGTCACTGTCTTTCTTGAACACACTGGGTTTTATTCATGCTGATTTGCCACTGATTTGAATACAGAGATTTGATTTGAATTTAGTCAAAGTGAGTTCAACAACAAGAACCAGAGCACGATTATTATGGCCTAAATGTCGAAATTTAGACTAAATTGTGGCTCTGCGCTGAAAGAGACGGGTTACATTTGTACATTTCATCAAGCCTTGAATAAACTAATAATTTTGACGCTTCAAGAGTATAATGAAGTCAGATTTCAGTCGAAACATATTGCTACAATTATATTTGGATGCATTGCATGCCACGGATGTTTTCTAAAAACACTTTACCGTGTAGCACAATAATTATATACTGGGTATGTTATTGTCGCAACTAAGTAATCTAGAACTACGGTAGTTTCTTCATAAGTCTTCATAAGATTGTAAGGCACTTGAACAATCCAATCCATGTACCTCAATGTAACTTAGGGACGTTACATATATGCTTACATAAAAATAAAAATAAAAGATTTAATAGACGATTATGGCAATCTAAGATCTCAGAGTAGTATTGCCATATAACCCTCGATACCACAAAAACACTTTTTTTAGACATTTAACTGCAGTTTTCAAAACAAAATAATATTACTTTCTTTATGTTACCATGCTGTGATCGTATACTATGATAAAGCTCCAGATCAATCTAAAACTGTTCAAGAAAGTTCAGATTTTGTGCTGTTTGTGTGATTTGTTTTTAGTATTGATAATATACTGGTAATATACTAGAGATTCTAGTTTCGATACCAGTTTTAGAATAGATTAACATCCAATTTTTTATACTTTTGACAACCCTAACTCAGAGATTATGTTGACTTTTGAGTATGTTGTGCCCCAATGCATATAATTTTCCACTGATACATATTCCTACAGAGCAAGCAAAATATAGATCACATCAGAAATATAAACAAACACCACCACCTTATAAACCACACATCAAAGCAATCGAATGTCAACAACAATAGCAATAAACGGATTGTTCAGTCGTGTTCTGATATGAGACATAAATGCATTATGTACTGAGAAGAGGGAGAGAGCTGAGTTGAGTTGTTGTGGTAAGTTGTATTCAAATGACAACGATTCTGATTCAAATCAGAGCACCCACAGTGTGCATGTCCTCCCATTGTTATTGTGGCAGAGTGGTTAGCCCTTCTCCTGCCTCTCAGTGAGGACTCCTGATCTGTCTTGAAGGTCTTAGCCAAGTCTTTGGAGAACCCCTTTTAAAAACATAATGACTTGTATTGGGACACTCTGAAAGACCATTAGAGATGAATGGAGAGAGGCTCAGGACATGTCAGGACAGAGAAGAGGAAGACAGGTGGGACATGGAACAGTCACACTTGAGACTGGGATAAAGAGGTTACCAAGGAAACGAAGCAGAGGAGGGGCGACAGGTGAGGGTGGGGTGAGCAGGTGTGCATGTTCTTTCAATGGAGAAAGAACAACAACAAAACGCTCGGGGCCTTCACAAGAATAGCCACTGATTAGTCTAAAATGTTTTCTTTTTGTGGATGAAGAAAGAAGGATGGTTAGATGAGTGTAATTTAAAATATTTTGGTTTGATTTTAAAGTTCTTGATTTTTTTTTTTTCATATCATACAAAGTGCTCATAACTTCATTAGAAATATTCAAAAGGAAATGTAAATATTCAAAAACTGACTTACCATTAGTTATTCAACCATGAATATGCAAATTAATAATAGTAATCTAAGTGCCTCCATCTAACCTCATCACTACACGATACTCAGATACTCATCTGAAACGCAGGGCATTTGATAATTCCCTCAGTTCTTCACCTCTGGTTCTGGTTGGTTAACTGACAAACTCCAAATGGATATTATGACAATGAAAGGAGAGAAAGTGCGTGATGTTATACTTTTGCCAATCAACTTGAGGGGGAAAAAATAAACAGTTTTATATTGGATTGGGACTGGGTTTAAGGTCCGATACTTGTTTGGATGATTAGATTCTGTGGTCCATTGAAGAGAGAAGGGTGGCACCGCCTCAAGTCCCTCAGTGTTGTGGAAGTTTTTGACCCCAGGAGAAAATACTACCATGCAAATACTACATGTAAATTAGGACATTCATAGAACTCTTTATCAGCGATCAAATCATGACTACCCTGTTCTGTTGCTCTAATGTGTTTACACTCATTAAGTCTGTCCTCAGGGCAAGCAGGTTTGAACTAGGACTACACCAATCAGGACTAAAACTAGGATTACATCCAGATAATCTCCAAAATCTCATAATGTATCTATAATCTAAAGAAAAACAACTGGTGTTAGTATTCCGATTTACACCATTAGGGCTGCAACAATTTAATTGAAGTTTGAATGGCTGCAATTATCAAATCCTGCAGTTATTTAAGTAACTAATTTTCTCTGCAAACAACAAAATGTCCTTAACCCGCTTTCCATGGAGTCTAGACCACCTCTGAAATGTATGACAGTGTTTCCCAACCAGGGTTACGGGGACCCCAAGGGGTACGTGAGCAATTACCAGGGGGTACTTGGAATGGTTTCAGATTTTAAAAGACGATGAAATTTACTCATATTAAAAACAGTGTTATTTGTTGTAAATTTAGCATCTTTTTGGAGTATATTGGACTATAAATATAATTAAAACAAAAATATAATAGTAATAATTGACAATATGTGACTTTTAAACCCATTTATTTGCCTGAAACTCAAGTTAAGGGGTACTCTAGAATGTCAGACGAAACTTAGGGGGTACTCGAAACAAAAAAGGTTGGGAACCACTGATGTATGAGATGGTTAGACGTCCCCACATTTCAGTTTGATCTCATCATGTTAATCCTTCTTGACATCTTATAAATGTATCCTCTGAACAGGAGCCTATTATTAAAACATAAATCTCAAATCTAATTGCAAGGACAGTGCTTGCCAGAAAATAATTTTAAGAAACATTTGAAGTGCTGAAACGTAAGCCTGTTAAACAGACATTTTAATGAAAATTCCATTGTCAATAGTCTTATCAAATTCATAGTTTGTTTGGATTGCTGAAGATCTAAAGCATACCAGTCATGAAGACGGGCAAAGAAGATTTATACTTTTTTCTTTAAAAAACAAGGCTTCCTAAATGGTAAAATTTCAGAAATTGCACAAATGACAAAACACTTCCAAAATTAGTACATGTTTTTTTTTGTTTCACACATGTTTTTTAAGAAACTTTTCATTGGATTCCTGATCACATTCTAAAGTAGTTATGTTTTACTTCTGTTCTACGTTTGACACGTAGAACCGTTCTAATTCAGTGATCTGCAAACTTGAAATATGACGTGTTGTGATTGGTCATAAGCCTTCATTTGATAAAGCTCAGTTTTACCAAAATGTCACAAATGCCCATTAGATTCTCGCCCCTCAGTTTAATCATTTTAAATACACATTGTTAACTGCGAGTAGCTGGAGTTAGTGAGAGTCCTGGTGTGGATGTGTTCTAATCTGCTACACCACACTTCCTCAGAAGAATTCACTTTGGCTGACTCAGTGCAGTACTGTGCTACTTCAACTGCTATTGTACTGCTCCTGCTACGACTGTACTACTTAAATTACACTCGTCCATACTATTTTATTCACTGTTTCGCAATAATAGAGGAGACTACGGGGGCCCCTCCAGAGTCTAAAACAAGCTGAGGAATAAATGTACTACTTTAGTTTGTTGTATTATCAAAAATATATAAATATATAAATAATATAATATATAAAGTAACTCTAATCAGTCCTTTTATGGATTAGTAGAGGCAATAAGTGACATATTTACTCCAAACGTTGTATTGAATTAATTGAAATTATTCAAAAAAGGATTCCCTGTGCTGGTTTCCCAAATGTTTTAAAAAAAAACATTTGGGAAACACTTCTTCACTACTAATAGTTATAATACTAACTAATAGTTACTACTAATAGTAATAGTTAATAACTTATATAACATGTTTCAAGAGACTCAAACCGCTTTACCTTATTTATTCACTCTGTAATTCATAAGTAACTATTAGCTGACAGAAACAAGGCTGCCAATCTGCACCATCACCCCTTCCGACCACCACACTCACCACTTTCACACCAGGCAATGTGTGCCTAAGAGCACAAGGACATTTCCTCCAGCCGCCCCCTTGTGTTCCAGGGGTCTCCCATCCAAGTACTAACCAGGCCCTGACCTGCTTAGCTGCTTAGATCTGATGAGTTCAGGCCTTAATAAGCAGGTATGGCCAATACTGGTGAACAATGATTGACGATATTGTGTCAGTCCAACAGAAATGTGTTAAAACATGTTTTAAAACACACATAGCTGAAGTTTAATTATCAAACAAATGTGAAATGTCTGTCAAATTAATCACAAAAGTCTCGATATATTACCAGCACAGGATCTGTGGTTAATTGGTGCTTATGCTTTATTTAAAAGTTTATGATATATCTTGTTATGTTTTTCATGTTAATTTTAAAGCAGCTCTTTTTGTAGCATTTTTCAGTATTATAAATACAGAAATACTACAAATATATAATATAAATTATATATTCAGTATTCAAATTTAGCTTATTTTCAAAACATCATTCATTGTTCACTAAATTTAGAGATTACATTTTTTATAATGCCCACCTCTAACTACTACTACAACTACTAGTACTGCTTCTACTGTATTTTTCTACAGTATGGTATTTCTGTTCCCTGTTCCACCCAATTTAAACCCTGGCTGGGACTGTTTTAATTGGCACATTGATAAAATGCGAACTCGAGAAATTTGAGAGAACTTGTATGTGTTGTTTTTGGTACAACTGCACCTGTACGTGGACAATGAATGTAGTTATTCTGGAGTCTGTGGTTAATTAGTGCTGAAGTGTTCCACATTAAAGCCAGAGATAAGAGCTATAAACCTGATAAGTCTGACAGAGCCACACTGGACTGAAGATAACATCTGCTGTGGGCCTGAGGTGGGGTCCATTCACAAGCCTGCTGCCCAGGGGCAGATCAGACCACACCGAGGGGTCACCTGAGTATGAAACTCAGATGACCCCTCGGTGTTAGGGGTTATAGGGGTGTTTTCCCTATAAGTGTCATTGTTTAAGGTGAGTCAAAAGGACTTTTTGAAAGGACAAAAAGAGGTTGCAAATGCACCCTTTTGTAGCCCTGTAGACCCACCAACAATTCAATTAAGATTTAATTGTCTTATATCATGTAGTTACCCATAGGTTACAAAAGTACATTTCAATCCACTCATCACAATTGAGAAGGCAGAAAAAAAGAGTCTAATAAATCACAGATACAAAAAAATACCGGATGAATGGAAAACACAAAGGTTGGAACTTTGGAGTTCGACTGCATAACCATATGCACAACAGAATCAGATCGTATAGACAGCTAAATGAGAGCGGTGTCGTTTGGGAGTAAGCCAAAACAAGGAATAAGCTCATGGTGTAAATGTAGACCTTGATTTTGGTATAGTGACACTTAAGTCCGTCACTGAAGGACTAAACACCAAAACGGGCCAGACTCCGGACTAAAACAACCGGCTCTGGTTCGGATCTTACCCCAAAGTGCTGATGAAACCACTGACAGAGCCTTCCGCGAACAGAGACACGATGTCTCCGATGTGGAGAAAGCTGGAGGCGGACTCAGACATCCTGCGGGCTGGGGCAGGTGGTCCTCAGGTGGGCTCAGCTCCGGGACATTCCGCTGCACGCTCCAGAGACAGAAACACGTAGAGAAGTAGTCCGTGACGCACGGCTTGTAGTCCTGCAGTCACAGTTTGTAGTCCTAAAGTGCGCCCTGGACTCCTGCTGAGTGTCCGGAGGCGCGTCAAATGCTGTGCGTCTTGTCCAGACTCGTGCACAGGTCAGGAAAGAGCTGTGCGCGCTCCCGGGTGCGCGATCGGGCATGCGCTCGTTTGGAGTGAGCTTAAAATGAACAAACTTCAGTGAAAAGCCGGAAGTGGAACAAGTGCGAGAAAAGGCGGATTCACACACGCCTCAAGAAACAACACGAGGAGGAAGTTCAGATTCTGACTGCATGGGTTAGTTAAACCACCGTGGTCCATGGGTTTTCTTTAATTATACCTACTTTATGCTTGGACTGGTTTGGACCTGGACCTTGATCCTAATGTAGAACCTAATATTCATAAATGGTTTAGCCCAGACTGTAAATTTAGTTCAGGCTTCTTGGGTTTGACCAAGGTTACAGTGTCGTGATCAATACTGACATTATTGTGATTATTGTAAATTGTAGCTGATACTTTATTGAGACACTTTCATCTCAATATTCCAATTCCTTCTGTTCTCTCTGTCACAGCAGCAGCTCACAGCTGACTTCTCATTTATTAGATTATGAACATAACGAGGATTAGAAGTGATTAGAGACCCATTCAGCTTGGAGCAGACAGCAGACGCCATACATAAGAAACATCAACAATAAGATGATCACACTTTCTTTATTTATCCCTCAATCACTTTAACTGTAATGTCTTAATTTTAGCATAAATTTCAAAACTTGAGGAGGAAACACTCAGCTCATACTGGCACAACCTTATATATCAATCATCAAAAGCACATATTGTAGATCCTAAAACACACTGATAAACTTAAACAGTAGGTTTAAGACTCCATTGTCCAAGTGTGAAACAGTTCAGATATCTGAAAGTAAAATATTGAAAATAAACTTTATTATGTTATTGTGTTATATTGTACACAAATTTTCAGCATTTACCTCACCAAGAAACAGTATGACACTGTCACTAACTCCCACAACACATTTTCCGGGCTGTGTCTTGATGATGGCTAGATAAGTTTATACATCTGATAAATGTGTCTATATTTTGACCATAAAGTGTTTTGTTTTTTTTCCCCACAAAATGTAGTTTGTTCACAAATTTACATTTTTCAAACATTCTGAGTCAGTTTTGTGACTTTGGTGAAATGTTTTGTTTAAACATTTGCAGACTTCATTCAGAAAATGTGTCAAATTGACTGAAAAAACAAAACAAAACTGTATTATATTAAGTGTAACTAACATTACAGATTGGCTACAAATGAACGGTAACTACATCCTAGGCATATAATGTGTTGAATTGTGATTATACCTTTACCAATATAAAAGCTATAGACACGTCTAAAAGTGTTTGTATAGTAGTAATAGTCTAATAGTAGACCTAGTCATTTTAGCTGCTGTAATGTGCCAAGCCGAATGTCACGTTTTTCAATAGTTTTAAGTGAATGTCTAGTCTCTGTCCATGTAATCTAACTAACATACTCTGTTAGCGTAGGTTTGTTTGGACCTGTTTATGTTAGTCTGCTCTGCTTGTGTTCTTGGTTGATCTTGTGTTGAAATAAACCTGCTTTCTGCAGGCGTTTTGTGCAGGGCTGGACTCAGATCAGAACCAGTTCAGATGAGGAACCGGAAGAACTCACTGCACCAGAAAATCCTCCTACCATTCTGCTGCACCAGGTCATATACTACTACTACTACTACACTACTACTGCTACTACTAGTGACCGGTCAATCATTGTACAGGTGAGTGTCAATATACTGCAACTATTTCTGGCTAATCCTACCACTACATCAGACGGGTTACCAAACCTACCATCAAAAGTGCAAAATTATATTTAGGACACACAAAAATACCACGCTATTTCAAATTCAATTCAGCGTCTTTTACCCCTTCTTTCCACTATATATTTCCCTCTCTTTGTGCTGTGGCGTGATTGGTCGATTCCTCTGTGTCGTCACGGTAACCAGTCAGCTGTTCACTCCTGTCTTCTAGGAACTGAACAAAAACAACAAAACCCCACATCAATTAGGACGACAGGACCAAAGAGAGGGTGTTTTTCACAGTTTCCTTCTGTAGTGGCTCAAACTAAAGCATACAGTACACAGGGTTTAAAAGGTGCTTTTTAAAGTGTGAGATTTGGTGGCCTCTAGTGGTGACTATTAGACTGCAATCTTTCTGCAGCCAGAATGTTTTTGTTATTGCATTGTCGGCCTGTTTAGAGTTACTAGTAGCTGATATCAGTGGCACCAGAGGCACTCATCATGGCTGCACAGGAGCAGGCCCTGAGCTCCAGAGCAATAGAGACTCAAGACCCAAGGTGTAGGCTGTGCAAAGAAACTCCTGAGACAGTCCAACACTTTACTGCAGGGCGTCAGATGCTGGAAGGTAAAGCATACATGAAGTACCATAACCAAGTGGCTGGCATAGTGTACAGAAACATCTGTGCGGAGTATGGACTGGAAACTCCAAGGTCAAAATGGGAAACACGTCCAAAGGTGGTAGAGAATGGCCAAGTGAAGATCCTGTGGGACTTCCAGATACAGACGCAAATTTGTACTTTATACAGAGTCAGCGTAGTCTAATAATGCCATTTTAAAGTTTTTAAAGATGTCTCTATTTTGAATGCCTTGTTTCATCCGTGGTATGTTACAGTCATGGTTACATTACGTATACTGGTGGTCATATATAGAATACTGCGCTCTAATATATGCATGTGTTTTTCTTGTAGATGACTGATGGATCATAAAGCCCATAGTTCAGACAGAGACAGCTGTAAAAACACTCGGCAAAACTAAAAATATCCAATAGACAGGAGCTGGAGAAACAGTTCATCATGCAGACAGCTCATGTTTGATGTTTTGAAGGTATAAGATGTTTTGGACATGTACAGAGAAGGGATATTGAGTAGAAAGATGCTGACATTAGAGCTTATGGTAGATCAACAAGACCAGCGTCAGTGGCACCAACAGTTTTTCTCTCCATCTCTCTTCACTGTCTCTTGTGTCTGTCAGTTCATCTGAATCTCTCTGTATTTCCGTTCCTTTTATGGCTCATCTCAGACACAGGTTAAATTTAGTCTCAAAGACCACAAGCTGCTGCCTTCTTCATCTACGCTCGCTCAAGTGAGGAAAGGTAGATAGTTTAATTACCTTCACAGACAAAAAATGAATTTAAAATATACCCTCACAGACCTGAAAAGATACAAAAATGGAATGAAATGGAGTTTTAGGTGGATTCACACTAGAAAAAGTATCAACTCTGAAATATTGCAGTTCTGCTCTCCTCCTGAATACTTCATCAAGCAAATGTAATGTCTCATCGTCAACAATCTGGAGTTGCGTCATATTTCATTGGTGCAGCAATCCTTAAACCCCCTCAAAATGAGTAGTCACTGTTATTGTTGATCCCGTCAAAAATTTGTTGCGTCATGCTTGATGCAAGTGTTTCCAGGAGGTGAGTTATTCTCCAGAAGAAGTTCTTTGTCCTGGGGCTTTGTGAACTGTAGCGTTGTCCTGTTGAAAATCCCAATGGTTCCACAGACGAGGCCCTCGCCTCGCAACATCTGCACAGAGCCAGGGGCCGTTTTACCTGCACTGAAGGAAAAAGCACCCCAGATCTTTATGCCCCCCCCCCCTGTGGAGTGTAGAAAACATCTCAGGTGGATCTGCTTGTCACGCCAGTAACGTTGGAAACTATCAGGACCATCAAGTTTACGTTTTTGCTCATCAGAGAATAAAACTTTCTTCCACCTTTTAATGCCCCATGTTTGGTGCTCTCTTGTAAAGTCTAAGCTGAAGTTCTGTGGCGTTCAAGGAGACGAGGCCTTTGAAGACATTTTATGTTCCTGAAGCCCTTCAGTGGCAGATGGTTATGGGGCAGCAGTCGGCACCTGTAACGGCCTAAGCCGGAGGATCTAATGTCATCTGTCAGCTGGTGTCCACTTTTTTGTTCCATAATCTTATGGAATAATAATAATAATAATCTTACTGCGTCTCACCTCAGCAGTGATGGCGCGCTGTGAGAGGCCCTGCTTATGTAGCTCAACAACCCGGCCATGTTCAAAAAGAGAATGTTTTTTTGTCTTTGCCATCAGAACGTCATGACTCTGTGAATACTTGACAGAAAATGACACTGAATCTGCATTTTTGCACAGAAGGCAAACCTTTGACCAGCTACAGAGCAGCCTATTTCAGTGCAATTGTTGTTTTCAATAAAATGTTAACTCAAACTTTTTTTTTGTCTCACTCCCATCTCTTGTTGCATATTGAAGCTCTACTTGGAACCTTGTTAAGCTCCAACCATGAAAATGTGACTTCAATTTTTTTGTCAGGATTGTAAAAGGCTGCAGATCAACTTGTTTTCAAGACATTTCACACATGTCCTACTTGGCCTATTTGGCCTATTTTTATTCAGCTCTCCATAAATTCAAAGTTATGAAAGCCTGCATCAGTAATTGTTCATGATTTTTTTCTACTGTATAACAACATATTTTGGACGTGAGGAAAGGATCCCTTTGTGTCCAGCAGAGAGCAGCATTTCCACAAAAACAGCTCAGCTCCCGTGTTTGTTTGTCTGTTTATTTGGGGCCAGAACTGAACAGAGAAAAAAAGATTCCTTCTCCTCTCCCTCCTCGCTTCCTTTTCCTATTAATTCTTTTTCGGTTCCTTTTCATTTCCTTTTTTCGTCCCCTCCCATTTCCCTCCATGATTTTGTAAATCTCTCTTTTAGTCCAGTGGAATCTGCTTCTCCCTTCAACAGGTTTTAGATTGTTGCCTACTTGCTTTTTCACAATTAGTATGTTTAAGTCTATTAGAATACTGAAATTCTTTTACTACTGCTAAATCCATCAATAGGCAGTGGGATATACTAGTACTGTTAACTGTAATACACTTTAAACTGTGTGATTTTCTCGTTTTATAGAAATACTTATCTCAAAATTAAACTCTTAAAGTTGCATGAACATAATGTATTTTAAAACTGTAAGCCTGTTAGAAATATAAAATTGATGCCATTCTCTTTTTTTTTTTTTTATTCAGAACAAAAACAAAAGCAGTTTGGGAAGGTCCTGTCCCTCATTAAAGCACCAATGCTGCTTTTGGAGGGCTCTGTGTTCTCTGTCCCCGCGTGCATGTGAGTGTGTGTGTGTGTGTGTGTGTGTGTGTGTGTGTGTGTGTGTGTGTGTGTGTGTGTGTGTGTGTGTGCGTGCGTGCGTGCGTGTGTTTGTGTGTGTGCATATGTGTGTGTGTGTGTGTGTGTGCCTCCTGGGAGTGTGCAAGTCTTCACAAAGCGCCCATCGAGCCATGTTCTGAGGGCCCCCAGTTCCCACAGACCCCTCCCCACAGCGAGCTCCAGCACAGACCCCAGTCTGCGAGCCACCACTGCCCACAAACGGCAGCTCTATCTGGGACACAGGCTGGAGGGACACCCCCTTTTCCTCTGGACCTGCGGCACTCACCACTACAGACAAGCCCGGCATCTCACAGATTCAACCGGATTTAATTCAACTGTTTCATTTAAGTTATTCTCTTCTACTTATCTACCTTTGCTGAAGAAATTTGGACTGAATTAGCAGATTTATTTAGTGATTTGCATTTTTTTTTTGCAGATTTTGACATCTTTGGTTGTTTCCCACTGCATAACATTTTTACATCCCCACATCTGTAAACTTTCTGAGCATTTCTTGTGGACACTGTAAAAAGTGACGGACCTTATCATATTTTGAAGATGTGTCAATAACACTGAATACTTCAAAATATTTTTCCAGTTTTATTTCATTAATTGCAATAATTTTGCAATAATTTAATTTTTTTTTTGTGGAACAATGGCTGCGTTTTTTGTGTCATCGCTGTATTTTTTTGCTCTGCTCCTTGTTTATGAAGTGCACAGTGTTTCGGACCAGACCAGATCCTCTTCTCAGGTGGATACAGACCAGGTGTGGATTGGGCAGATCTTGGAGAACCCCCTATCTGAGATGTTAGACCTGGATGTAGTTAAACCCCGGCGTCTGGTCCGAGGGACCGAAGAGGAGGATCAACAGTCGGCCTTCGGTCAGTCCCTGGAGAACGACTCAGTCACAGTCTCCGCCTCCAACCTGAGCGTGCTGAATGAGTCCACACCAGAGCCAGGCTTCAGGAACCCGCTGTACCCGCTGAGGGAGGGGTCGGCTCTGGGCTGGGCTGTGCTGGTGCTGGGGGGGCTGGTGTTTGTGCTGGGGGTCGGGGGGAACATGGCTGTCATGTGTGTGGTTTGGAATAACTACTACATGAGGTCTGGGTGGAACTGCCTGCTCGCCAGTGTCTGCCTCTGGGATTTCCTGGTTCTGGTCTTGTGTCTCCCGGTTATTCTGCTGAACCAGCTCTCTGACAGGAGAATCCTCCCTGACATCACCTGCCGCATGGTGCCATATATGGAGGTGGGTGGGGCACACATTCTTCCATAATACATTTTCTCCTAAAAACAGTTATTGCACCTCAAACACACACTTGACATAGTATTTCGTTTATCCACACAATCCTGTTTTCTGAGGCTGCCTCCTTCTGAACAGATGAAATAGCTTTGCATCATGACTCTACAGTTCCTATCTTCCTCCAGCAAGTTTTCTTGCAGGTTTATGAAAAATACATGCTCACTTCAAAGCATCTGTCTGTTGTGCCATGTTTAATGTTCTAAGGTTCCCCTGTTTGCTCTTGGACAGGACCTAGATGGAAAATAGACTCTGACATTGAGTGGATCTTGGGACTCCTCCAAATAAAAGTTAAAAAAAAAAGTTTGAAAAGGGGTCAAGGTCAGTGGTGTTCATAGACCTAATTATAGTCCTCTATAGATCCTGTAGCCTGATCAAAACAAACAGAAGCTGGTGAGTTCCCAATCTCAAATTCAGGTTTGACAAGTGTCAGACTTGAGGGTTCATTTCCTGTCTTAAATTTGATTGTGTTTTTGAACAATACTATCCAGCCACATTGCCTGTCTGATAATGTGTGAGTTTGTAAACCTTGATAAGTCAGAGCAGTTTTTACCAAGAGCTTTTTGTTTCTGGTGACATCTCCTCCACTGCAACACTTATAGTTATAGTGCATGGTGTATTTCCAGAGCTCTCCACTAATCATCCTGTGTCCTCTACGACTTTTTGCAGGTGGTTTCTCTGGGTCTGTCCTCTTTCACTCTCTGTGTTTTGGGGATCGACCGTTTCCATGCAGCCACTTCATCACAAGCATCTGATTCATCAGACAGATCATGCGATGCGGGTCGTGTGGAGCGCTGCAAATCGGTTCTGTTGAAGCTTATATTTGTGTGGCTAACAGCTCTAACGTTAGCATCTCCAGAGCTGTTTCTGTGGGAGTCCGGCCCCCTAACATTAGTCGGCGGACGACTGGTTGATACTTGCATCCTCACAACATCATCTCCTATGACGATGCTCCTCCCAGACTCTTTGCACTCGCTGCTGCTCCATTATCACCAGGTGAGTACAACAAAAATGGTTGCATATATTTTGTGTTATTCTCGCTATATGGCTTCCAAGCACTTTACATCAAGGAACAATTCACCTATTCAATCCAACATGTTCATCCATCAGTGTAGCTGCAGATACTGCTGGCAAAACAGAACATGTATCTTTCCCAAGAAGCAAAAGACAGTATGCAACAAAATAGCGGCGGTTTAACTGCCAACCTATGGGACATTTGGGCAAATGAACTTTCAGTCAGACAATCAGTCAATGACAGGTGAACTCTGAGTGATAGATGAGACATCATCATTGCCATTAATAAGAAGGAATACTTTGTGACTGTGTTTGTTGAGCTGGCGAAGGCCTTCGACTCAGTAGACACTCAAGATTGCTTGAGTAGACTACTCACCTGGCTCCAACAGATAGGTCTCTCTATGTGTGGGTGGTTACCAATTTGCTCCACATCCTATAGCCATGGGGTCCCTCAGGGGTCTATCCTGGGTCCAGCCCTATTTAAAATCTACAGTATATAAACAAGATTGCTCATGCAGCTCAATATTCCCTCATTCATTGATATGCAGATGACACAGTTTTGTTCACATCCAGTCCATCCATAAACACAGCCTACAAATCAGTTTCAGCATTCTACAACGTGCCTTTTCCAACCTTCACCTTCTGATAAACACTGACAAAACTAAATTCATGATTTTCAGTCACCTCAGCCCTCCTGCCATGTTAGTATTTCTACTTTTACTCTTATTGGCTCAGCACTGCAGCCTGTCAGTTCATATACTCAAGTACTTAGGTAGATTGCTGGATAGTACACTCACCTGACGTTCACATCAACACAGTACTAGCTAAATTTAAATCCAGAATTAGCTTTCTCTGCACTCTGCAAAGCACAGTTTGGGTTATGTTGATTTCAAAAACCTTTTTCCACTAACTTGGAGTCATCTATCACATCTTAATCAGCTTTGTCACTAGTGCTCTCTCAATACTCATCACTGTGATCTTTTTTTTATTTTATTTACAAAACTATCATTGATAAAACACCTCATTATCTTCATTCCCGCCTTAATCTTACAACCAACATTCGTTCTAGTGATTTTATCACCAAGTTTGTTCCAAGAGGCCGCACCTCATTCTATATTTTGCCAACAGTGATTGAAATGGGATCTAAAAAAATCTTTAAAAAAAAATGATGCTCTGTACTTTGATCCCTTAAGCAGCCTCAAGTCATGCTTCTGACGAGTGCACCTGTTTTTAAGACCTGTTTTCATACTCTTTATTTTAAATGCTTGACCAGGCTGTCATTGTAAATGAGAATTTTTCTTAATCAACCTACCTAGATAAGGTTATTTAAAATAAGGGCACTGAGAGACAAGAGAGTTCTGAGGGAGTGGGACAGATGAGTTCTGAGGGAGTGAACAAATAAGTTGTGAAGGAGTAGGACAGGAGAGTTATAAGGAATTGGAGAGATGGGGTCTGAGAAATTGGACAGATGAGTTCTGAGGGAGTAGGACAGGAGAGCTCTGAACGACAGATGAACTCTGAGGGTACGTCTATCGTCTTCTCTAACCCCTTGTATCCTCTTCTCTAGGCGCGTTTATGGTGGTGTTTCGGATGTTACTTCCTACTGCCAGTGCTCTTCACCGTCCTGTGTCAGATGGCGAGCCGTAACGTCACTCCATCAGCCAATCAGAAATCCCCTGTACGTCATCATGATGATACAGCGTCCAATCAGCGCAGGGCTCTGGAGCGCCAGAGGAATGGCGCCCTCTTGTGCGTGTGTGTGGTGTACGCTTTGTGCACTGGGCCTGAACACGTGACCAACATCGCCTTGACTACTGCCCACATCAGTGTCACCCCAGATATCGCCTCTATGCTCACCCTCTTACATCACTTCCTGCTGTTCCTCAAGGCGGCTGTTTCCCCACTGCTGCTGCTTTGCCTCTGCAAGGTCTGTTCACTCTTCAAGAATGACCATTATATGTATTATGAATAATAATAAATCTGGAGAATAGGGGTTTGCTCATCCTTCTTCTTTCAGGCTCGTTCTTTGATATGTAATGTTGAAGCTATATATTTAATTTGTGCAAATCCTCAAGTACATGGAAAGTTGTGATGAGGAGATATAGGGATGTAGGGAAAGAAGACATTAAGTTTATAATTGGGAGAGGAGAATCTAATCTGGATCTTGTCTTGTCTACAGTCTTTGGGCCAGGCGTTTATGGATTGCTGTTGTTGCTGCTGCTCTGAGTGCCAGCCAATCACGTCACAGGGAAGCCCTGCCCATATCAAACTCAAATCCAACGAAACATCAATCTTCTTTGACAAAGCCAAGGATACATCGGCCATCTTGTCCATCTCCAGCTGAAGATGTGGCCCTCTTTGTCCTTCGCATGGTTCCCTTTAACAGCCATTGTTTTTCCTTTTTTCTTTCATAGATTTATTGTTATTTTGTGACATTACTGTGAATCATTTGCTGAAATTTACTGTAAAGTAGCGTCCACATTGAGACAAATTTAAGCATAGCTGCAAATCTTTTCCCAAAAGAAAATAAACGACACACACTCGCATCACATACATTTGAGCTTGGATTCTAGTAAAGTTAGAATCTGGTGGTGGATTATGTGTTTCAATTCTCTTGTGCTTTAACCTACATTTTAAATTGAGCACAGTAAAAGAAAAAAAGAGTTTTAGAGTTTTTTTTAGAGTTGCAGTTTACAGTGCAATTTCATAAAAATGTATACATTATATATAAAAGATTGATTTGAAAAAAATAGCTTACATTGTCTTAAATGTGGAGGCTTTGATTTTGGAATATATTTTTGTGTTTTCTGTTTAAATGGATTTTAACTGTAGTTTAACAGCTAATGCTGAACTTGCACAAACTGGACAACAGGAGAAAAAAAATGTCCTGGAGGTTTATAAGTAAGAAAGGACAACGTGATTGAAAAGGAAAATGTAAATGAAAAAGAAACATTTGATCAGTTTCTAATTTCTAGTTTAAAACAAATGTAAAAATAGTAAATAATATTGTTAAAAGTCTATCTATCCTGGACAGTGAAATCAATGTGGAGATTTGTCCTGGTTAGAGATTTTGTGCTGCTGCTCTCTCTGATAACAGTAGTTTAAACCTATAGAAGAGCACAAGGAGAGTCTATTAGACGTTCTGAACCAGGACTGTACCAGGAGTGTTTCAGTGGGTAATTCTGTAGGGTAAGAACCAAGACCAATCCTAGACTGACCCAAGACAAAACCTGGATTTAACTTGGACTGAATGAAGACAAACCGAACCCTGTCTACCACAGTGATCCAACGCTGCAGTGGAGGCCTTGGTCTACCATAAGGAAAGTAAAACATGCTGAGATGACAATAATGTAATTCTGTTCAAATGAGCTTATAGAAATATTAACGTTATAGCACTTTAACTGAAGCTAACTGACCTCAGACTGTGGACAATTATAGATTTATGTCACAAAATATGGATGTTTCACAATAAAATTGTGTCATTATGAAAATTATGCCTGATTGTAGGCCTATTCATTTAAAACAAAACACTCTAGATCAAATTAAATAACATAATTAGGACAAAAGCAGTTGCAAACCAGCCACAACCAGATCTATATCAGAACGAAGCAGAGTCATGTCTGTTAGCTCTAATTGACCACCAGTAGCACTGGGGAAATTCTTGAGTTGAGTTTAGAGCTGTTCTGAATATTAACAGCCCCACCACTGTCACATCACCAGGACAATGCCTGTGACCTCTGACCCTGACGTTACAGAGATGCAGGCGGGGGCTGATGGGAAATGGAGTTTGGATGAGAACCAAGGACTTCATGAACTTCCACAAGAATAACACAATGGGCGTAAAGAGACTCTGGACTAAATCGGGACTACACCCATTCAACTTGTGCTTGCCAGGTCTTGTCTAAGTCATATATTAAACAATCTTTCAATGGGGCCTTCAACCACCTAAATCAGCAGTAAACCTAGACTAATCAAAGTCTGAACCTGTCCATGACTAACCCCAGCCAGCTGAAGTAGTAGGCTGTGTGACTTGAGCCAGAGATGCCTGAGATATTCAGCATCACCTGAGATAGGTCTCATAACTCTAGATGTCCTTGAAATTTGCATCACGTATAATGTCCTCAAAAACAGTGATCTCTCTGTAGGATTATGTCAGAGTCTGGACCTAGTCTAGACCGTTCCAGACCTGCAGGCTACTTCTCATGCAAAGCACAATACTCCGGGAGTCCAAATTAGACATAGCTTTATTCTGCTTCAGATCCACTGACCCAAAGGCTGACAGTTTGATGCCAGCTCCCAAAGGGGAATATCGTTGTGTTCTTGGGCAAGACAGTACAATGGTGTATGAATGTGTCAGTGGTTGATGCAAAGCGTTGATGAGTGGAAGTAGATAAATGCAATAAAAATCTGACCAAAGGTTTTTCATTCCCATGATATCCTAGGCCAGTGGTTTAGAGCTGTTTTATCCCTAATTTAGACTAGGTTCTGCACTGGTTTAATTTGATTTAGTGGTTTGCTGGCTTTGTGATCACTATCTTTTCAACCAGGTTGGTTTAGCCTCAAGTTAACTTTTTTTCCCCTTGATCTCATGTTTTATGCCTTGCCTGAAGCCTCCTCTCTTTCCCCTCTCCCGTCTCCGTTCCTAAACCCCTCTGCTGGTGAATAAACCCAAACGCGATGTGAATGACAGTGAGTTGAACACAAAGCGTCTCTGTTCCCGTCTCCACAGAAACTCAGCGCGCTTAGGCACACGGCTTTGTCCCTGCTCCACACACCACTCAACAAAAACACAGAAAAAACTCTGAAAGCTCCAAACTCCAGCCGATGATGGGAGTAAGGGAGAGAGCGAGAGAGTGCGTGCGTGTGTGCGTGCGTGCGTGTGTGTGTGTGGGGTGGGAGTGTGAGAAGCACGGGGCCCAGAAACTTAACCTTTAGAAAGAACAGAAACTGAACACTTTACCCCGCTGAAGCAATGGGAAAAGAAGCTTTTGGGAAGTAAGCCTATGAAACATAAAAAGGGCAGAAAATAGTCTTTTGGCAAGGGATTCAGTGTGCAGCTACGCTATTAGGAGAAAAAAATATAAATAGAAATTATTACAAATTGTCCTATTTCAAAATGTGGGGTTGTTTGAAGTTTGAACGAGTGTTAAAGACGGTCAGTTAATCAACTAGTTTAGACAAAAATGTAGTGGTGCATTTTTGCCTCGTTGAGCAAACGGGCGAAATGACGCCCTCTGCTGACAAATTAGCAAAATTACTTTGGGTACGTTTTACAAAAATAGGCCAGTCCTTTACAATGATCTATAGGCTCTTTAGCGCAGTTCGAGCTACAGTTTGAAGACTAATCACATCGTCGTCGAAATGTATTTCCAAATTTCAGGTTTTACTTATTTTTTATATACTATACATTGTAGTGTAATTAATTAATCCAGCAAACATAGGCTATAGCTTATTCGATAAAATAATGTGAACGACAAAACGATAAGGGAGACTAAATGTAACTCCTATTATAGCGTAATTAACACATTTCCAATTATTTCCGCTAGAGGGCAGTCTAAAACGACCCCATAGATTTCTCTCTTTTTATGCATTTCCTCCGCTTCCTTTACGAGCCCCACCCAAACCGGAAATTGCTTTTTTTATTTACTTCAGCCAAATTAATTGAAACGCAATCAATTCAGCAATGTCATCCTATTCGTTTAATAATTTAATACACAGTGCATACACCAATACATTATTTTTTTTCTTTAACTAAACGTTTTTGTTATTTGATTTTATTCTGAAATTGTGATTCACACCGGAGGTAGTGTGTCCATAATGTCGACCTTGACAGAGCAGAAGGCTAACAGCTAATAAACATCCTTGCATCCCTTTCGTCCCGTTTATAGGCGAAAAAATATATATTTTGTCGAATCCTTTGGGTTTTCTGAAGAAATCCATTAAACAACACTTCGCTTTTGGCGTTGGCAGTTCTTTCAGCGACTGTCAGCCTTGGGAAAAAGTCGAAATTGTGACGGTTTTTTAGAGAAGTGGTCGGGGAGACGGAGATCGTGCAGCCGCAGTTAGCATCGGGAGCTAGGCGAAAACAAAGATGATTGCGTTGATTAACAGGCTTCTGGACTGGTTCAAGGCGCTTTTCTGGAAGGAGGAGATGGAGCTGACACTGGTGGGACTGCAGTACTCCGGGAAGACCACCTTCGTGAACGTGATCGCGGTGCGTGGGGCTCAGTGTGCGGGCAGAGGCAGGGCAGATGCGCCGCTGCAGCTGGAGCCTCTTTGTGTCTCTGATGGAGCCTGGTTTGACCTCGGCTCGGGACCAGTCACGGGTTTAGACACGCAACATCACATTACAATATTATGGAAGGGGATAAGTGTGTGGTATTTCGTTGAGACATTGATTTGCAAGATGTAGTTTTAAAAAGGGAAGGGACTCGAGCCTGACTGGGAAACAGCCTAGGACCGAGCTAACCTCTGATATACGCGTTTATTGTAATATGAATCACTTTAATATAGTTGTGTAGTTCCAACGCCGTAAGAAAATCCGATTTATAGATTGATATATCCAGATACAATAAGATCAGAATTTCAAGAAACTATACGAAGGCAAGCGGCCTAGAATAAAATTAACTTTCAAGATCAAACCAGTAGAATATTTTTCTCTTCTTAATAAATAAATAAATATATATATATATGTACTTTTTTTTTTTTTTAACTTCTGTTAATTTTGTGTTGCTTGTCATTTTAACTCATTCAATTCAAGTATGTTTTCTCTGTCTTCCAGTCGGGCCAGTTCAGTGAAGACATGATTCCCACAGTTGGCTTCAACATGCGGAAGATCACCAAAGGAAACGTGACCATCAAGGTTCACTTCCTCTCAGTTTTCAACACATTCTGATTATTACCCTTTTACAAATAATATGGGTCTGAATAGGTGACCAAGGACACTTTTGAGTAGCAACGTCATAACTATGACAGGACACAAATGCAGGTCACCAATATAGTGCCCTCCATTAAAATTGTCCCTTTGTTTACGTGTGTGTGTTTAAGTTGTGGGACATTGGCGGCCAGCCCCGGTTCAGATCCATGTGGGAGAGATATTGCCGAGGAGTCAGCGCCATTGTGTGAGTGTTTAATAAACATAAATTGCAGAATTTCCACCACTGTCTTAAATTATTGTTACTGATTAAGATAATAATGTACAATTGTTCATCATTTACTTTACTAGTGATACATATATTAAAAAACAAATAATATTTATTATAGATACATGGTGGATGCTGCAGACCCAGAGAAAATTGAAGCATCAAAAAATGAACTCCACAACCTCCTGGACAAACCACAGCTGCAGGGCATACCGGTACGTTTAAATATACTATACTATTTGAATATTAAAATATTTACCATTTAACATCTAATCAAAGCTACTCACTTGATGGACCCACTGTTTATCTTTTATCATGAACACTTGTCTGTTGTTTGAGTGGACCTTGGTTTTTGCAGGTGTTGGTTCTGGGGAATAAGAGGGACTTACCGGGAGCCTTGGACGAGAAGGAGCTTATCGAGAGGATGTAAGATCTGTGATAAACTTAAGCTACAGTTCCCGGAGTGTCAACCAGAGATGTAACTAATCCAGTCTATCCCACAGGAACCTTTCTGCTATCCAGGACAGAGAGATCTGCTGCTACTCCATCTCCTGCAAAGAGAAAGATAACATTGGTATGAGACACAAAATGAACACTTTTTTTTTAGTTAGTTAGTTTATTTTTACTTTGGTCCATAGAAGTACAAAAAACAAAACAAAAAAAGCAAGAACATAAGAAAAGACTTTCACAGCACATTAATAAGATATAATAAAGATGGGATCAAATAGTAGCTAGAAAGTGTTCTCTAATCTTCAGTAAAATACTGCAAATCACATGCATAGAACCACGTTTCTTGGTTAGTTCTTAGGTTTTTATGGGACCTTTCAGAACCTGCAAGTTTTCTGCCTGCCGGGGTAGGTTACGCTAAACAATCGTGCTAGACCTTCATGACCACGCTCTTGGCTTAAATATGTAGAAAGAGTTGTTGCTTGACCCAGTAGCATTAGGCAGTGCCTATAGTTTCCTATAGGGGACCTTGACATTTTTTTAAACTTATTTTTAACTTCCATAGACACCTGCATTTGTAGTGAACTGGGGTTCTTTACTAATATGTTTGGTTGAGTAAAAGAGTCCCATATCAATGGTTGGCCAAAAACATAATCGGAAATTGAAAAGAAAAGAAAAAAAACTAACAACAATCAAACAAACTTGAAATTAAATTGACACTGACATTTGTTTAGATTTCTATCACAAAGATAGAAATCTTGCTTTCCTGTTTCCGGGTACAGCAAAACTAAGCATTTTAACCCAAAGTATCCTACTGTTCATTGCTTTATAATGTAAAAGCGGACATAATAGGTTGTATTATTGTTTTTACTTTTTTTTTTACCGTTCAATATTATTATTAAAGTTGATTTTTAGTAGGGAAAAAAAAATGAAGGCAAAAAAAAGAGAAAATGTAGAGAATATTACTTTGAGACTAGTGTATCATTCCAGTGTCTGACTGTTGCCCTCTGTGTCCTCAGACATCACCCTGCAGTGGCTGATCCAACACTCTAGGACCAAGAGGACCACATGAGACTCCCTTCTTCCTCCTCTCCTGAAGTGCCCTCCACTATCATTGTCATCCTTGATCATGTGCCATCAGTATTGGCAACCCTATAAATTCAAATGAGAAGAAAAATATTGATGAAGAATATTCTGGTGATTTGTACTTGTTTTTACTGAACTGAAATATTCCAACCACTTTTTAATATTAGAGCTAAAAGAGTTTTAAGTGATCTAGAGGTCTACTGAATTAGGATGGACTCAGGAGGATAATAATCTAGTGGCCCCCAAACCTCCATGAATCACAACTTGAGAACGTTGGTTAGTTGGGTCTAAAATGATCACTTCATCATAACTGTTAACAGGGGGACAATATTACTGGAGGGCACTGTACCACCTCCTGTCTCGTCCTCCTACTTTCCCTCTTCTCCTACCTCCTTGTTTTTTTGTTTTGTTTTGTTAACCCTGGCCTCCTGCACCCGCACTGCAGAATCTTCAGTATTTAGCAACAAGAACTTAATGAAAACCATCTGGAATGAAAAACTGGTCAAACTCCTTCACTTTTGCAACCACTCCCTCTCCTCTCTGACCGATAAAAATGTTTGGTCTATAAATTTTGACTTCTTGAAAATATTCACAACCAAAACTAAGAGGGCTTTGTGCCTGGCCCTTTCTCTGATTGGTTGTTTTTCTATAGCAGTGTACTTGCAGATTTTCTGGTTAGCCCTCACTTCTCTTACCTCCTTTTCTCACGGATGTCTCCTTTTTATTGCACTGTTTTGTTTTTGTAAAATATTAATGATCAAATCCTAATAATGTTAATAAGAAGAATAACTTTCTTGAAAACCATTGTCCAGGCTTCATCCTGATTGATGTAGTGCCCCCTACAGTGCAGCCTGGTGAACTGCACGGGGCACTGTTTAAATAAAGAGATGTAGCTTTGTTTTAATGATTTATCTGTTTGTTAAAAAGCTCATTTTTCTATGATTTGTAATTTTTGTACATTTTGTTAATTTTTTTTTTTTTAAGTTTGGGTTCGTCCTTCTCTCCTTCGTTCATGCTCTCTTTCTTCCTCTCTCTGATCTCAGTTGTATTCAAGTCCATAATAATAAGATAATAATAGCTGAAGGGGGGAAGGACGGTCTCTGTCATGTTTTTATTTAAGTATTTGCTTTGTGTCAAAAAAATAAAACAACTGGATTAAAATGTAGACGGCACTTGTTGTAGTTACTTGGTGGCTTAACAGAGGTGGGTCTTGTTGATGGGGTTCTGATAATATTACGGTACAATATTATCAGCGCACAATTTTACAGTAGATTAATTCCTGGATAGGAATGTCCAGACAAGACTTTAGTCCTTGTTAATATATAGATGGCACTTTAACAACAAGTCTATAGAAATAGAAAGTTAAACCCACACTTCGCCCGAACACTGGATGGGTTTATGCCGTACCCTGGAATATTATTGTCAGAGGAACATTGTTCATGGAGGTTTGTGGAGATGCCAGGCCGCTCAGGATCCATTATTTTCTATGTTTTAAGTGCAATAAAAAACAAAAAAGAAAAATACATGCTTTCATTTTAATCTATATTTTGTCTATTTCTTAGTTTATTTTTCTGGCATGCTGGGGCTTTAAGAATAACTTTAGATTTGTCATGATGGCTGCACAGAAACACAACAAAGGTTCAATGGGCTGCTCCAACATTCAGGCAAAGGAGTGAGACTTTGATATTGATATTATGGTTTGTTTACTTCAAACTGAAGGGGCGCCTTGAAAACCACAAATAAGCACTTTTCTGATAGATGGTTTTATGTTTAAACTAGATGCTGTTGCAATAGCTGAAGCTATTGCGAGTGACTGCGCAATTGAATTCGTGTGATGTTGGTATGGTCCGGGATTCGAACCCACGACCTCCTTATTGGGAGGCAGAAGCCGCTCTGCCAGCAGAAGCCGCTCTGCCACCGTGCACCTGCCACAAACAGTTTAAACACCAAACTTTCCTGTAGAGGACCAATAGAAAGGCTCCCACTGTAAAAGATAGGGAAAAATTGCTCGGCAAATTATGAAAAAACTACAAAAGGTACATGTACCAAAAGTAATAGCAGACATTAGAAGGCTAGGAACTATTAAAAAATGCAAAAAAAATTTAAAGAATTTAAAAACTGTGGCCTGTGAAACGTGCCGAAAAACAGGAAAATACAAGAACAAATAGTGACAGTAACAAATACTCAATGAGGGAAACCTTTTGCGCTGCTGATCATGTGTAAGAGCTGATTGGTGAAGAGGATACAGATCTGGGATGGGTGGAGCCACTCTGGTGCTGGTTAGACCATTAGACCACACCCACCACACACAAAGAAGGGTGGGGAATGAAACAGGGCCTTGATCAGGATCCTGACATCCTAGAAAGAGTAAATGTCTGGTAAACATGACTACAGCAGAGGGATGGTATGTAGGGGATGCATACACTGAACACTATATTTCAGACGAAGAGGGAGGACCATGGTGTGTGACTTCAGCCTGGACAGGTTCAAACAGGAGCTGATAAACTTCTGTGACTCAAAGTGTGAAAGGGTCATTCTCTATGCAGTTATATTCCTCACAGTTCTTTTTCATCTCTTCTTTGAAGGTAATTACAGAATAATATGTGATTTTGTCATGTTGGGGTTACATTTTGCGAATATCTTTATTTTTCATTTGGGTTCATCACTCAAATCAACAATTTTAGGCTGTGCATCGACTCCACGAAGAATAACTGTGCTCTCACAGCGAATGGATATCGAAATACATACAAATAAGGTTGTCTTCTCAGAAACCAGAAAAAAAAAAACAGTGACCAAAATTCACAAACTACAGGAACTTTTTGGCGATATGTGCAGTATGAAAACAATGAAAAATATTGGTCAAATATAAACTATGACAAGGCATGCATAGAAAGGAGTTTACTAAATCTAAACAAAAATGTACTTTGACTAAACACTTTAACTTGACACAAAATGTACTGAATGGTCAGAAAAATAGTACAAAACTAGCTGTGCAAACGTAGAATGCAAAGTGTTGTGGACATGATTTACTGGTGTGTTGAGTTCAACAGCAGAGGGGAAAGAAACTGTGGTGAGAGGTTCTGGTCCAACCAGGGCTTGTCGTCACTTTGATGATCCAAACTATCTGAGGCCAAACACGTGTGTAGCTCTTCCACAGCCTCGCTGGTCCACTTCTCAGAAGTCTTTACCACAGCTTTAGCTTCAGCATCTGTCTTTACATGACAATAAGGTGAACAATGGCCTGATGTGAAAAGCTGAGGGCTGCGCTGGGCACGGCACCTTAAACTGTGACTGTAGAGTTGTTTGAATTGACAACTACAACAATACAGGTTGAGCAATTTTACAGATCAAGCATTACTCAAACTAAAACTGGATATGGGACATTTTTTCGTGTGGGAGTTTATACAGCATGAAGAATACTTAGAATCAGAATCCATAATCCAAGCCATACCTCTTTTTCCTCTATCATCTGTCCCTCTGGAAGGTTTTTCCTGCTCCTGCGACCCTCAGAAGCAAACTGTGGCCTGCAATGTGCATCTGGTCTTACCCACGTTTATAATCATGCTCCTACTTTTGAGGCTGGACCAAACCTTTCAGCGAGCGCTCTCCAGGTATGCCTACATTTAGACGTCGCATCAGGATAATTTAAAACATATATTGTATGTAAAATATTTAGCAAAAATAAATAGTAAGTATTCCATAGACTATATTCCTATTGACACATATGAAAACAAGAGCGAAAACAGATCATGAGTATTTTAATTTGTTTTTATGTGATCACCCTGATCACTGGTTCAAATCCTGCCCATGACACCCACAATGCCCCTCTCTCTGCAGGATGGCTCAGACCTGCTCCCAGCGGCGGGGGACAGGAGCGCAGGTCTGGTGCAGTAGTCCGCTGTGGTCCATGATGGTGCAGCTCCTGAGGGCCCTGGCGGTCAGCCTGGTGTGGGTTGTGTCCGTGTTGTTCAACGGGAGCTGGTGGGTCTGCTGTCAGATCAGTCCAAACGAGGCCCAAGTCCCCTGCAGAGCCCCATCGGAGCTGACGCCAAGTGAGAAGTCCACCGTCGCTCATCTGAAAAGTCTGTCCAGAGTGAGTGTAACGAATGGAGAAAAGACGCATTATCAACTGACTTTGGATAGCTTTTTATGTAGAGTTGCATACAAACTCTGAGATCTGGAGAAGGGCCTTGTTGTTGTTATTTGCTCTTAATTTTCCTTCTGCTGTTAGTTTCTGATGTCTCCAAAGTAGCCTAATTATTCTTGTCTTTTATAGTGAGTACAAGGTGAGTGAAGTTTCTTGCCCAAGTACACAATTGAAGTACGCAATCATAGTAATGTATTGAGTTGACAGAAGCTCCACTGCCAATTTGTGCCATTGGCCCCTCCCACCACCATCGATTGGTAACACACACAGTGGTGGAAACAAAGTACAAAAATAAAGGTATTGTACTTAACATTGTAACATTTTAAGTATATTTACTTAAGTACATTTTACAGTAGATACTTTTTTTTACTTTTACGTCACAATTCATGATCAAAAAGCCACATTTGTCGCTTCAACAGTTTGTGTGAAATACTTTTACTTCTTACTCTTAAAGTACATTTTTAAACGTTTTAAAAGTTCTTCAAATCTTACTTAAGTACTTTTACTTTAGGTATCCCATCCCAGGTCCAACTCTGCTTAGCATCCAGGTTAAGACAAGATCAACATTTTCAAAGTGGTAGGACAATATTTTGGGACTTATCCTGTTATTTCATAGCTGTAAGACCACATGGAAAAGTAAACAGTTTGATTACCTGCCTTTCTGAACATCCCAGGCTTTTCTGTACTTTATGACTAAAATATAAACTGATTATATCCAAACTGTAAACAGAAGGATGGTCTTGTAAACTGTAAACAGAAAGATGTTTCATATAGAAAAAATACAATGTAAAGGTTCTGACCAGACATGTGGCTGTGTCTTGCAGGCTTCAGCTCTGGGTGTGCTCCTGGCTGTGGTCGCACTCGCAGCTGTTGTCTCAGTCCTGCGTGTGTTCTTTAAAAACGACGTGAAACTCTCTAAGGTCATTTGGGATGAAGGTCACACCCTGGTGTTTGAAATGGTCCGAAGTGCAGCAAAAAAGAGAATCGAGGAGGATGTGGAGGCGTTGATCAGCCGAGAGGAATGGAGCGAGTGTGCCAGCGCGGTGGAAGAGTTCATCAAAAAACTTCAACCACCAAACAAGAGACACTTCAGTCCCACCCAAGACCCTCCTGAAGCAGGCCCATCCGAGAAGAGCTCCACAGCGCCCCCGTAGGAGACCAGCGGTAGAGGTTCTGCTGTGGAGCTCAGGCGAGGGGCGTCCTGTCACCGAAGGCTGGTCGTGTTTTCCACAATTATGACTCCAGATGATCTAAACTTGTCGGTGATACTGTGGCACTTTTCCTTGTGGAGTTTTGCACGTTTGTCCTGCGTCTGAGGACCAGTTACCTCAAAGTACATAAAACCTGCACAGGATAGCACCTGTGGTTAATATTTATTTAAGTCAAGCTATAGTTTGTGGGGAAAAAAAATCTAAAAATAAAAGTAATTAATTAAAAGAAGAAGAAGTGACACATTTTTCTGACCGTTTAAATGTTAATTAAATTTAACAATTATTTAACAAAATAAAGGTGTTGTTGTTTATCAAATTATAACTATTTTGTAATTTATATAGATTTTGGCCCTAAAATTATAAATCTTAACAAAATTGTCAAACTGGGAAAAACATATATTTTTAGTTAAATCATGCTCAATACGTTTTATTGAAAAATATCTGTCATCTACACTTTAAATTTTTGCTTGTCCATCACTTATAAACTCATCTTCAATGATATAATTAAATGCCTAATATGTGTGTTCATATTCTTGTCATGTCAGATTGGAGATAGGAATTCTCCTGAAGGCAAATGTAAAACACAGTGTGCTAGTCCCTTCATGTTACGTTGAAGTGCCAAATTACACTGTAGATTTAAATTGTGTTCATTGTTTTGTCCGAAAGGTACAGCGCCCGACTTCATTAGTTCTCATTCATCCTCTGACCGTCATTTGAAGCTGTTTTGTTTTGTTTTTGGGTTATTAGAAGTCAAATAGAGGTCCGTTGGTCAGTGTACTTCCTCTTCTCCTCATAAAGCATGTGTCTGAGATATGGTCAGTCATGAGAAGGACATGTTTCAGTTATTTATAAAACATATATCCCAAAGAAAATCATAGACCAGTGTTTCTCAAATGTATGCTCTGCTGTTTGACTATTTGTTTTATTAGAGACAAATCCATTCATGTTTTTTTATGGAGAACCACTGCTCTAGATGAAACCCAGCCTCCCCTTATTGAATGTTGTGTTTTTATATTGTCTGCATACTAATTTACCATTTTTAAAACCATAAATGAAAAAAAAAAAAGGTTAAGTTCAATTTCAACGTTTTAATTTGAATATAAAATTACGACTTCCAACCAGAAAAATATCAAAAGGCTTGTACATGATTATGATTACTGCTTAGTGATGTTAACCACTATAATAACAGGCTTGTGTTTTTATGAATGTATTTCATTCAATAATAAACCTAGAGCTGCTGTAGCAATATCAAATAATTCTTATACCAACTTAAATATCCATGACAAACTCTATACTACTACAACAGCATAATAATAATAATGATGCACACACCAGATTGTGTAGGTGAAGTGTCTTGCCTAAGGACACAACATCAGTTTAGTATTAATTGGTTGTAACTGATACTTCCTACTTGTAATTGGAAGAGGGCATTACAGTCTTGTAGCCTAAACACCTTTATCAGCCTGGAACGGGATCTAAACAAAGAGGACCTGTGCTATCCGTGAAGGGCCCCGTGTGCGGCAGTGGCCTGGGGACAGAGATGAGCCGCGGTGCACGCTGGGAGCTCAGGTGTGACTCTTTAAGCACTTCCTTCTTTCAGTACTTGGAGTTCGGACGCGCTGCGGGCTGGAGCTGATCCTTAACTGGTGTGGACTGTCACCTGGAAACTGGGTCCAATTCACGGGGACTGAAATCTGATTTACACAAAGACTTCAACACGTGACCTGAGATATTTGTATTTTTATTTTTATATTGGACAGTGAACGAGACTTGGACTTGGAAGACTTGGAAATGGGATTGACGCGGATTTGATGGACGATCAGTGGTTTTGCATTTCTCTCTAGATTTAGTATTTGTGGATTTTGATTTCTCTCTGTAAAAAAAAAATGGATGAAGCGGACTCGGAACAGAAATTTGACAATTTGCAGGTAAGTTTGTAACTGTGACAGGTGCACGGTGGAGCGTGACGTAACGACACCGAGAGCGAGACAAAAACTTGGGTTTAGTCATAGCTGGGTTTGTTCTCTGGTTACCTTTCACATATTAGATTAGAAACTGTGAAGGATTGCCCTCTTTTGTACATTTTATTTTGGCCTATTACATTTTTCCACTTGAAAATAGCCTTCATTTATGTAAAAAAAAGAAAAAATATATAAACATCCCAAACAATACATACATCTAAATACATCCCAAGTCAAGAAAATTAAACTTTTGTGATACAGCCTTATTTGGATAATATGGCAGTGATATTCATAACTACAGATGAATAATACTATTATACAGTTATTGGGATTACTTATTAGACTATATATTACCCAGCAAAATGAACTACAAGGTAATTATGCTGTAATTAATGTGTCATATAGTGAGAGAAGGAAAATTGCCCCAGAGCTTAAACAGATACTAGAGAACCGGAAAGAGCGCAACCTCAGGAGGAGAAACCAGACAGCCAATGAGACTGGACATAAACTCTTTTCTTTTCAAACTTCAAACAACCAGGTTTAGAGTAAGCGTTAAATTCCCTTCAGTCGTGGAGTCAAACTGATCACAAGACAAAGAGAGCAAACATTTGTGTTTACTGATTAACTGTAATTCAGTATGTCAGCGTTTATCCGAAAGTGACACCAAGCTCTGCCACAATAACACAGGGGGGACTACATTGTTGTCATCACTTAACTATTTGTGTGTGTGTGCGTTTTAGGATCCAGAGTGGGACACATTTCTCCCGGCGCCAGATGAGGCTGCAGTGGAGAAGGCTTCTGGGCGCAAGACACTATGGATGGGTCTCGGCCTCACTTTTGGAGCCGTCTTCATAGCTGTGCTCACCACCGTCCTGGTGCTGAAATATCACAGTAAGGATTCAGTTTGTTTATTTTACCTTTGGGTTTTAATTTAGCACAAAGAACATGTATTGCAAAAAAGACAAACTATCTAGAAACATCTAAATGATGAGGAAAGTTGGGTTTGTTCTTGAAGGTGAAATATTTGTGGTAGTAAAATGTTTCTCTCTCTTTCAGCACACAGTGAAGTCAAAACCTCGCCCAGAGTCTACATGGGGTCAATGGAGATCCAGAACCAGCCTTTCCTCCAGGACTATGAAGAACCAGAGAGCCCACGCTTCAAAGAGCTGTCCTCCCTGGTCCAAAAGCAGGTCTCTCTCTCTCTCTCTCTCTCTCTCTCTATATATATATATATATATATATATATATATATATATATTATATATATGAATAATATATGAATTATATATATATATATATATATATATATATATATATATATATATATATATATATATATATATATATATATATATATATATATATATATATATATATATATATAATTTAATATATATTTAATATATATAAAGTTATTCAGTTATTCATTTAACAAAGTAAATAGAACTTTTCTTTAGTCATTGTCTAAACGGATCAAGTTTTATCTCAAACTCACTTATAAACCACTGGAAATGATATGGACGTTATTTTTGAAACAGCACAGTACACTTTAATGCGCACTGAAGAGGGCTGTGGTGCAGTAGGTTGGGTGTTTGTCAGTGACTTGAGGGTGTTGAGTTCAAACCTCACCCTGCGTTATCTCCCAGGGTCATACAAGGATTCAGGCAAAGGAAACAGCTTTGTAACCTAAACAAACTTTTAATCATTTATTGTCTTATTATGCACTTGCATTTAAACAGTTTCCTCTCTTTGTGATATTTGTTTTTTATTAGGCATGGACTGACTTTTAATGCACAAGAGAAATAATTTGGCCGTAGTATGAAAACTCAGTTTCGCCATGAAACATGATACAAACCAAATACAGAATAGTAATAAATTATATTAACAAGATTACATTAACAACTAATAATTTTTCTCTCCCTTTTTAGCTGAAAGTGATCTACAACGAGAACTCCATCCTGGCTAGGTACTTCACAGAATCCTCGGTCGACGCGTTCAGGTATCACAGTCATTTCTATTGCACTCATTTTCCTCTACTCTGAATCCTTAACTTAACTCTGAAACTTATGACTAAGTTAAACTACAAAAACATTCACATAGATCATGTTGTTTGATATTTGTCTGAGCTTGTGCTTTCCAAGTATTTTTTCCAAATGTTTCCATTTAAATGACAGTTGCTTCTGCCTCCTGGTGAGGTTTGACAAGTGTGTGCAAGCATTTTCTGAGATGTGACAGAAACAGTACCAGTTAAATTCAGATCGAGACCAGGTCTGTTGTCACGTCAAGGAGTGTCAGGGTGGAGTTCTGCTATAACCTGTTCTGCAAAAATTGTCAGTCCATGTAGAGAGTTCATCTGCTGTTTATCTACAAGGACGTAATGAAAGATGTAAGGAGTCATGTTATTGATAAATAGACAGGGCTGCTTACTTTACAGGAAATGTACACTTCAGCTACTACAAAGTTGACGGACATCACTTGCTGACTTTCTCACAATACAGCACTAGATGTCACTGATGTTCTGGTTTTGTTCCATAAAAGAAGCACACTGCTTGATGACTATGGCATGATCTGTCAAAACTGTTCTGTATTTCTATGATCTATCCCAAGATGCACTTACAAGATACAATAACAATAATGCTGCACAATAAATCGAAATGTAATTGAAACCTTAGTTTTAATGGATGAAATTAGCAAATTGCAAAGGCAGCAGTTTTTAAAATACCATAGTTTCAAAATATTCTCTGATTCTGCATAAAAACTGCACACCTTATAGTTTAGATTTGTTAAAACATGACAAATATGCTACTAAAAGTGACAATATTGTAACTGAAAGGGAAGTGACAAAAAGTGACAAAATAATACGGAAAGTGACAAAAATCCTCACTAAAAGCATAGAAAACGCAACTAAAATATGAGAAAAATTATTTTATTTGTTTGTCAGTTCATATTTCAGTATTTTTGTCAATTCTTCTGGCTGTGTTTAAAATGCGAACTTTTAACAGAATCCTATCATTAAGACATAAATCCCAAATCTAATCACAATCGCAATACTGGCCAGAAAAATTGCAATTAGATATTTTTCCCAAACCGTGCAGCTCTAAATAACAACTATGCATACAGAGATGTACTAGAAACTAGTAAACTAGTAAATCGTCTTCTATGTAAAAAGCCAAAATCACATTTCACTCCCAAAACTCCAGCTGACTCCATGCTGTCTCCTCTATGATCTTGTGCATATAAAGCTTTTATAATCCCACTATAGAGCTCCTGCACTCACATGACTTAATGTGTTGAGAATGCCATATTGGCAGGGGTGATATCAGTAAAGAATGGTAACAAGCCTTTAGTTTTACTTTATTCTTTATCATTAAATTAAGCTGTAAACAATAAATCGTCTTAAAACGGATTCAATAAAACATTAGTGACCCTTACCTGGCACGAGTGTAGATCACGTTGATTGTGCCCTAAATCTGCAATATCTAGACATTTGATTCACTTTCTACCCTCTAATATCATTCAAAAATGTCTCTGGAGATTTATAAAACACTACACCTACAACGTTCTCTGATTTCCACCAGTAAAATGATGTGATCTTGATAAAGATAAAATTGCGGCCAACGAGGTTAGTTTCTATTTCTTCCCCACCATCCCTGCCAGTGTAGAGTTCAGGGGTGCAGAACGGATTAACCCCTGCCCAGACTAACCTCAAGTATAGTTTGGCCAAGGCCAGAATATACCCAGGGATAAACTGCCCCAGGCCAAACTATGTCTAGGATGGTAAAGCAGCCCAGGCCGGTCTGCACCCCTCTGGGCCAGAATATAGCCCTCCATTCGTCGATCTCATGTCTTGTTGTTAATTAGACCCAATGAATCCTCACACACACACACACACACACACACACACACACACACACACACACACACACACACACACACACACACACACACACACACACACACACACACACACACACGCACACGCACACGCACACACGCACACACACAGACACACACACACACACACACACACACGCAGGAAAAATATCAAGAATCTGCGGCAAAGTAATTGCATGGGTTTAAAGATGTTTCACTGGATTGAACCAAGCCTAAATATTGAATCCTTGAGCAAGTCACGAATAAAACTAAAAAATAATAAACAAGTTGCTGAAAAACACCTACCACGCTAAGATTTACTAGAATTGGTTTTCCTTGTCTTATCTATTATTTTTTGTGAAAAAAAAATTATTTGAATTCCAGATACTGGCAAAACCTACAGATTACTGGAAGTGCAAGAGATGTGTTCATGCAAATATTAACTTTACTAATCAAATTGTAATGTGGATTTATTTATAAATATAGAACAAAATTTCCTCATGCAAAAGTAGTTCATATTTTGTGTGGTGAATGACAGATCACATTTCTGTATCTTCTATCTTCTTACTTTAGATCAAGGAACCTCTCTCCCATTCACATTCACACACCAGTGTACGCAGACACCATTTACTAAAACAAGTTTGCAATAAACCCATATGAGCTGCTGATGTGTCCTCAGACAGTTTATATTCCATGTTCAGTTAAGACAGCATTGTCATTTTTACCACTACGAGCCCTGATTACAGCAATTGTTTACTTTACCAGACCAAACTTATCTCAGGAGCAAAACATTATTATGGGGTATAATCTAGTCCCAGAGGGTATGAAATGCTTCAACCAGAATATATCTGAAGTATAAAATGGCCAAGGCTAAAATATACCAAGGCGAAATCGAGCCGAGGCCCTTTTAACTTTATATTCCAGGCAGGGCGTCGACTTCAGCCTGTTACACCAGGATTGCATGAAGACAACTGCCAGAGCTCTATTAGTCGACTAATGAAACAGTAATTGAATATATCCAATGAAATTACAACTGTTAGCTTCTCTTGTGTTGCAGTGAGTCCAGTGAGAACAGTGTCGTGGCCTATTATCAGTCCAAGTTCTCCGTCCCTAACTCCCAGAATGCTTCGCTGGATGAAGCCATGGACTCTCTGCAGCAGACAGATACGTCAGGGAAATCTCGCAGCATTCAAAAACCAGTACTCATACCCCCCAAGAACGCACTGCTGGTCAACAAGGTCATCTCTGGAGGTACAAACATGTAACAAATACATACTAATCATAGAAGATTCCAGCTGGGTACACCTTTTGTCTTATCTTATTCTTTATTTTTACAGCCATTGATCCTCGTCTGAACAGGCAGTCCTTATTTGGTGAGTTAAAACATTTTATTCATTGATGCCAGTAGTCTCCCAACACAATCCATGCTTAGGTATTAGAGATAAGTCTACTTCTACATACAAAACAGGACACATTTGTTAAGGTTTTTACTCCTTCTCCTTTTGGCAGCATCTGAATCTCTTTGTATTATGCGTATTTCCAGTGAAGAAGTCCTTTACACTGCAAGCAAAAGATGGAGGAGCAGTGGAGTCTCCCGGTTTTCCAGATAACCCTTACCCTCCAAATGTGTTTGTCCAGTGGAGACTCAAGGCAGAGCCAGGATACAGGGTCAAACTGGACTTTGACACTCTCATACTGGAGGACAACTGTGAGCAAGACTTTATCAAACTCTACGATTCACTGGCCCCGATTGAAAACCGTGTAATCACAGAGTAAGTATTGGTTCTCTTGCTCCGCTCCTGTCTGTTCAGCGGGCCTTTCTCCCATCTGCTTCCTGAGCTCTTCTTCTGCCCTTTTAAAATATTACATTATTTTGTTTTCCAGGCAGTGTGGGTATCCTCATCACTCCCTGTCCTATCTCTCGTCTGGAAATGTGATGCTGCTGACGCTTGTCACAGACAGTGAGAAAAATTTTCCTGGATTCAGAGCCAACTACTCCCAGATTAAAATCAAAGACAACGGTACAGCATTGAATTACATAATATTAGATAAAACATACTTTTATTTTTTATTATTGTTATATATTGTAAAGAAACAAACTCTCCAGACAAAGGTTGCCAAGCACTGCACATGAATCCATGGAAACTGTGTTTTCAAGATCAAGATATGATATGTGTATTTTTAGACTTTGAGCTTGGCTGAAAAGTACTAAAGACAGCCATCAGAGAGCAGTGTAAGACAAAATGTAGAGTTTAACTCTTAACTTTTTTTGTCTTAGTACATTTAGTACATTAGTACAGTTTTTTGTCTGAAAAAGCTGTTCTAAAGCTATGCTAGTGGTCCAAAAATCCATGCAAGTAAAAACTAGTGATGTGCCAAAGGGTTTATGAGAGCGAGCAATGAGTTAACAAGGTTTAAATACCTACTTCCTTATTTCACTGTTTGAAAACTAGTTACTCCAACTTTAAATGATGTGTCAGTAGTGGTAGTTGTGCTTAGTAGTTTTGTTATATCTCTGTGCAGAATGTGGAGGTTTGCTGACTACAGGGAAAGGTGTGTTCTCCTCTCCTTTCTATCCTTCCAACTACCCTCCTCAGACCAGCTGCACCTGGAACATACAGGTCAGTCTACAGCAGGACTCACAAGCACACCCCAAAGCGTACTGTATCTATAAACTCTTTCCTCCAGGGTTGTAACAATTGAGCTCTAATCCAGGAGCCTTTGTTTAAGTTTAAGAAAGGCCTTAAACTTAAACCAACCTTTTAGAAACCTCTGTTACTATGGAACACACCAGGATGATTGAGGGATTACACTGATATCTCACTGCAAGAAACACAGCTTTTTACTTTTCCTATCAACAGACTACAGAGGACAAGTTCATCAAAGTCCATTTCAGGAAGTTCTCGGTGGGTCAGGACCAGGACCCGAACTGTTCCCAGGACTTTGTGCAGGTTGATGACCGAAGGTGGGTATTACATCACAGACTATAATATTACAAATGTGATCTTTAAAATGTCCTGGTTGGTTCCTGTTTGATGCCCCATTGATTTACTAAACAAACTAGACTTTTGACTTTAAAAATATGTAACATTTATATATTTTTCCCAGACTTTGTGGCAGTGAACTGAAGAGCCCGGTTTTAACCTTCCGCAGCTCTCGAATCACTATCGACTTCCTTTCGGACTCTTCAAATGTGAATGAGGGATTTACTGCTGAGTACGAGGCCTATGTCCCGACTAACCGTGAGTCTTACTATACAGTACAAACGCAGCTCTATAGGTTTACGTTTACGTTCAAGAAATGTATGATTTCAGAAGGAGGACAAGAGCCTGCATTACTCTGTTGTAGCGATGACGTTTAAAAAATAAATATAAAAACTGAAAATCCTCAAATCTTCAACCTGATTAGATTAGCACATAGAATTGAGCTTCTTTATTACTTGTGTTTATTTTCCTGTAGTTATGGTGTATAGATTGTGTTTGTGTCTATTCTAGCGTGTCCCGGAAGGTTTCAGTGCTCTAACAACCTGTGTCTAAAACTGAGCCTGAAATGTGATGGGTTTGACGATTGCGGAGACGGCAGCGACGAAAAGAACTGCGGTACATCCACTATTTAACATACTAAATACACTCTCCAGACACCTTCTCCATACTCAACAGTGTTTAAATGTGTTTTGTTGGTTGCAGTTTGCAGTGCATCGCAACTGAGGTGTAAGAACTCTCTTTGTAAGCCTAAATTCTGGGAATGTGATGGATTCAATGACTGCGGAGACAACACAGACGAAGAAAACTGCGGTGAGTCATAAACAAACATGACACAACTACAGTATTCCAAGTAAACAGGAATCTCACGGCAGCTGTTTTTCTAGATGTCAATTTTTCACATTCAACCTTTTTCATAGTTTTTTTTTTGTCATTCCTTTGCAGAGAAGTGTAAAGTGGGAGAGTTCTTGTGCTCCAATGGTCGTTGCGTCTCTGAGAAGTTCAAGTGTAATGGTAAAGACGAGTGTGGAGATGGATCTGACGAGGCCCACTGTGAAAAATGTGAGTCTAACCCAAAAATATGATAATACCTTATCTTAACCTTCAGCATCCTTCAACTGTCCAAACCATCTCAAATGTCTAGCTTGAGCTGGTAAAATTATGCTCATTACTAATCCCGACTTTTCTCCTCCAGCTCTACTCCTGTCTATTCTTTTGTATTTTTTACATGTTTAAAATTATATTGTTCACTTTACACAGCGCTGTTCCTGGAGTCATGCTCGCAGTTCTCGTTCCGCTGTTCTGATGGTCGCTGCGTGAGTCGTGCAAACCCTGAGTGTGATGGACACAGAGACTGTCTGGATGGATCAGATGAGGAAAACTGTGGTGAGTATCGTCTGGTGACAACAGTCTGAGAGGATTGACAAATCAGTAAAAAACAAGATGGTTGTGTTTTCATTTTAAGTGTACTTACAGGGTGGGGTTAGTGCAGTGGTAGTTGAAGAAGTAGTATTAGTGGTAGCAGTAAAAATAGCAGTAGCAGCAGTACTAATAGTAATGACTGCCGTGGAAATAGTGTAATGCTGATGTACTTTTAGAATGCGGATCACGTCCTTACCAGTCCTCCAGAATCGTGGGAGGAGTTGAGGCCCGTTATGGGGAGTGGCCATGGCAAGTTAGTCTGCACCTGAACAACCACCATGTCTGTGGAGGCTCAGTCCTGAACAAGCGATGGATCCTAACAGCAGCACACTGTGTGTACAACAGTGCCACCAACAGGTCAGTGACAATACAAAGCAACAGTGCATTCTACGGTGAATACATTTAAAGTAAAGATTTCGATACTACATCTTACAACAGTGTAGTGATCAGGTCAGTAAAGATAAGCACAGGTGCAATGCCAGAAATTAGTCATTTCAAACAATAACACATCATTTCTTTCCTGCAGGACTTTACTCTCAAATACTGCAAGAAAAGACCTAGAGCAGATTCTGACCTTGTTGAGTGCTCTGACTCACATGGATTTGAAATGTCAGGGTGAACAACATTTAACAAGAAAGGCCTTAAAGGCCTGTAATTTAAATTTAACCATATCATAATATTGTTCATCATTAGCTTGCTCAGAGTGTGCTTAATTATTTGTGATTATTTTTAAAATTCTGACTTCAGGCCATACATGGAGGGATCAAAAATGTCCTATAGCCATTTTTCAACAACAAAAACACATCACACATTATTCTAAAATCTGCTCCTGGCTGAGGTTAAATGGCACTATGGGTACTGCATTTTTCTATTACTAAGGAGTCTAGATGGATATTGGTATTTACAATGAATTACTTATTGTGATTTTTTTCGTGGTATTAATTAAACTATATGTCTTTAAAACAGACAGAATAAGTTATTATTAAATTCCCTCAGTTTTTCAAAGGAGACAGGAAAATGTATGTGATGGTGATTAAATGTCTTTTTAAGCTGAATGAACAAAATAAAAATAAATAGGATGATACCTTTGAAGCCATAAACTAGAGATTCAAAATTTGATTGCACCCCGTTCCTTACAGGTTCACTTCCGCAGACCAGTGGGATGTGCTCCTGGGCCTGCACTCTCAGAGCAGCTCTGACGAGTGGACGGTCCGGTCCAGAGTGAAGAGGATCCTGGCCCACCCTGAATACAACCCTATGACCTACGACAATGATGTGGCTCTGATGGAGTTAGACAAAGATGTGGTCCTCAGCCAATATGTGTGGCCCATCTGCCTCCCCGCAAAGACCCACCGGTTCACCCCCGGCACCGAGGCCTGGATCACAGGCTGGGGGGCCACAAGGGAGGGAGGTAAGAGCTAAATCAGCGTCCAAACGGATAAAAAAAAAACTAGGTCTAAACCAGTTCTCTTTGGTGTGTTCAGGTGCTCTAACCTTATATTGGCTTTGCTTTCAGGTTCTACCTCACTGACCCTGCAGAAGGCCCCGGTTCGTCTGATTAACTCCACTGTGTGCAAGAGTCTACTGGAGGGCGATATGACAGAGCGGATGATGTGTGCCGGAGTCCTACAGGGCGGCATTGACGCATGTCAGGTGAAATTCTATCCAAGAAATACGTTTGCCCCTGTCCAGTTGTTATTGCTCAAAGGGTCAGGAGTTTTCATGTTCTGCTGTGTCCTTGGACTGTGTTGAGTGTGCAGCATATTGGGCGTCATTTATCATGTTTGCTCATGTTGCTCAGTTGAGATTTGCGTCTCTCAGACACTGGATGAACTTTGCCTGTAGGACTGAATTAATATGTAAAATACTGAGGTGGGTAAAATGCAAATGAATGATGGAGAGGATCTGATTCATCCCTAAAACGAGGCAAACATTTTTTAAGAAAATTGTGTTTTTGAGCAGAGTATAGACCCTAACCACAAGGAGTTTGTGTAGGGACACATATTAAACTTGGAAATGAATGCAATTATTCTAAAATAGTTCAAGAAGACATATTATGCTTTTGTCTGCTATAGTTTTAATGTATGACTTCTGTGGATCATTATATTTTGGACATTTTAGATAGCAACAATGACCTAAAATTACGAATTACGAAACGAGTCTGCTTACTTCTTGTTAAGAACTGCTCTGCGTACGCTATTATCATAAACATTATCACAACAAAGTGTTGGACCGATGGAGAGCTGCCGATAGCTAGCAGTGTTGTTTTTTTTCTCATTGGAGTCATAATGGTTATGCGACAACGCTGCTGAATCCAATATGTATCGTCAATAAAAAAAAGAAAAAAGGAAAACAAACCAAGACCAGAGCGTGTGTGGGGAGGGTGGAGAAACCAGAAATTTGCAATCACCTGCACCCAATGACTTAACTATAGGAGCAGGACAGAGACTGACACACAGACCCTGGTTTACTTTTTATCTACTCTGTACTTACATTTACATATCAGATTTACATATTTGCACAAATAATGCCGACAATAATGTTGTGTTCTGGCCCCCAGGGTGACTCCGGTGGCCCGCTCTCGGTACAGGAGCCAAGCGGGAGGGCTTTTCTCGCAGGAGTGGTGAGTTGGGGAGATGGCTGCGCTCAAAGGAACAAACCTGGAGTCTACGTCAAAGTCACACTGTTCAGAGACTGGATCAGGACTAACTCTGGGATCTGAACCTAAACCAGGACTAAGGTGATACTAAACCAACTTTGAACCAGAATTAAACCAGATGCTGAGCAGAATTAAAGCTGGACCAAACTTGGACCCAAAGGTCTATTTCAAGACTTACCAGAGTTAAACATGGACTAATGTATAAAACGAACAAAAAGCACCCGTCATCAAAGAGGTGTGCTTGTGAAGAAAATAATGAATATGTTGGGCAAAAACATGAACTAATATTTTGTCTCTGGGTCAATCAGGTCAGTCCCAGAATAATGTTTTTAGAAGTAGGGATCTAAAGTGTGTTTTTACTGTACAGTATTCTGTCTTAAATTACTGTTGCCAATCATAGGAATTCATCCGATCCGCTCTATGAGATTTTACATAAATAAATATATATGAATTTTTTTGCTCTATTTTATTTATTTGTACAGAGTTAATTTTCGTATTTTTTTATGAAAATGTCTCCCTGTGAACATTAAAATTGAAATATGCATTTGTAAAATATTATTGTTTTTTTGCAGTCGCTTCATTGTGTGTTTAATTTCCCATGTGATCCACTCGTAGCAAACTGATTGTCTCATTACATTCTTCTTCTTATTACATTCCTATTTAGACACATGTTATTTTTTGAGGTTAGAGTGGATTTTCATTCGCCAATGAGCATGTTTTGTGTCTCCTCCGGGTCTGAATCAAATAAACAAATGAGTGGGAGGAAGCAAGGACACAAGGAGGTAGGGAATGAGACAAAGAGGGAAGGAACCACTGCTCTAAGGAAGGAAGTATGGACAGCTGAAGAAAAGGCCAGGTAAAACATCACATTTATTTCTATAATTCATTAACATTTGAGCAGTTATTCTCTCTATTGTCAGCCTTGTACAATATTTATCTAGCACCATGTGTTGGTTAACTTAGGCATCATTTAAGTTACTTAACTGTTTTATTTTTAATTAACCTACAAATTTAAAACACCTCCACTTCCGGCTCTGTTTTTTTTGGTACTTTTATACTTTATGAGCCACATATTGAACATTAACTCAAGCAAGTCAATACATGCAAGTCATTTTAAGGTGCATGGACTATATTTTCGTCAATAAAGTAGTTGGATCCACATTTTGTCTCTGAAAATAATGAATAACAAGACAACAAAAGTATGATATTTGAACTCTTCTTGATAGTAACAAATATATTCATAGATATATAATCTTTTTATTTCTACCACAATAAAATAATCAACAGGTAAAAATAAAAAAAGTAAATTATTAGAAATAAAATAAACAAACAAACAAAAACAAACTTTACTAACTTAGATTCCCCTTCAGAATACACACCATAGCCTTTATTTTTTCCCCCCTCATTTTTTGCAATGCATGTTCGGACTGCTGTTTGTATTTTTCTTTCATTTCTCCCTGAGGAGGTTTGGTTTGAATCCGTCCAAACCTGAATATTCTCACAAGTTTAATCTTGCCACTCTTCTTCTGCCAGTGTTTTCCTGTCTGTTACTCTGAACTGCAGCCTAAACTGAAACTGGATCAAACTCAATTTACTGAACAGCGCTGACTGAAAGCAGGAGAGAACGGTGAGTCCCACTGACTTTTGGAAACACATTTAAACAGTTGCTGAGTTTCAAATGGCATCACACTTTCCAATAATGCTGTTGTATTTAAGTGAGAAAGGAGTCACAATGTTTACTGTTGATCTGCTGATTTTGTGGTTGGAGATAATGACGGGGAGATGAATCTTGTCACTAATATGAATGACCTATCCCTGCTGCTAACGTCGCAGTACAATTTGTGTGGTTGCGCTTGAGTATATTGTTGAAGAGGGCACAGAATACCAGCCACATCTCTGTCAATCAGCCCCAGGGCAGCTGTGGCACAGTGGCTTTGAACGGAAAGGAACATGCACTTGGGAATCGGTTAGCGTTGTCTTAACTGAATGGATTGTTATTATTATTGCTATTACTACTGCACACTGGACTGACAGATACTGATGTGATGTGGTGACAGTTTTGACAGCGTGGGCGTCTGGCACTTCCTGTTGCTCTTGTGTCACTTCCTGTGGCTGTGGTGTCACTTCCTGTTGTGGGATCTTTAGATGAGTGAGACTTCAGACTGAAAGTTTATGTGAGAGGGGTTCTGGAGTCTGGTGAGTTCTTTTAAAAATCAACCTCAATAATAAACACGTAATTATGGCTATTTTAGTTGTTTTTATTTATTTGTATTTGCTACCTGGAGCCAACTGTTTTTTTTAATCATTTGTGAAGTAATGTAACTGATTAAAATGTACGATAATATTTCCAAGTTTTGGTTTAGTTGAGTTTGAATTGGTTTCGCGTCGCTCCTGTTGCAGCTGAAGACCTGGTGATGCTCTGTCCTGGACTATTGCAATAAAATATCATGTGATTGTCGAGATGATTCATGTTTGCTCAGAAATGTAATAGTCAGAATTTTAAAGGTGCACTATATAACTTTTCTGGTAGACGGTCAGCCGCCTGCTTGTCTCCATAGACAAGTCATTGCTCTGCCCGGAATGTTCCAAAATATGGCATTAAACTTATCTATCTCCATGATGACAAGCCGGTAACGCCACCAGGCCAAGTTACAGGTCAGATCTGTGGAGGGACAAACTCGCTCAGTAATGTAATTGTAATACAATTTTACAAGGGATTGTTTAGTAATATAAACACCCCTAAATGCAAGATACATTTAATGCCATACTGTGTCTCCATGGTAGCAGACTCATCACCTGAAAAGTTACATAGTACACTTTTAAACTGCAACAAGATCCACTGTACTGCACTGATGTTATGTAATGTTTATGTTATTTCAGAGTGAAAATGTCTTAATGGCATGAGTACCCACCAACAGCATTATTTCTTCAGAATGAACTCTTCCACTCAGCTTTCTGCTGAGGTACAGACTCCGCCCCCTGGTCCTCTGACTCTGCCCCCTTCAGTGACCACTCCCCCGCCTCTGACCACACCTCCACCTGTGACCACCCCCCCTCGCAAATGTTCTATAAGACTTCAGGAGAGGTGAGTCTGACTTAGCTTTAATTTGGTGTTCCAAATGGTTGTTTTTTTCAGCTAAACCTGGGCCGCATGAAGTGCTGCCCATGGGTCAAACTTGACCCTTCAAAGGTCATTATTCAGTCTGCAAGTGGGTAGTGAAATTTGCATGTTCAGTTTTTTCCTCTTGTGTATCTTAGTGCTTGGGGCACTTGGTTGCTTCGCAATGAGAAATATCCTAAATCCATGTTGTCCGTGTTGTTTCACAAACTGTGATACATCACTTTTTTATGAGAATCAAATTTAAAGGAACACTGGTTTCTAGGTTGCCTTAGCATCAGTAGATTGATTCTCAACTCAACTCTAGAAATATGCTGAATGTCTCTCCCCACTCCCCCTATTTCACACTTGCATTACATGATTCAGGGTTACTGATGTTGCCTCTCTATGAGTGACTTGCATTTGTAACAAAAGGTCCTGTAGAAATATACTTGATGGGTCTTTCACAAACAAAAATAATTGCCTTCAAATTTCTGATTTGTTCACTCTTGCAGACGAGGCTCTAATCTTGCGCTCCTATTGGACGTGTCTGGCCTGGAGGCGGAGCCACTGTGCTCTGTTTCCACACCCAAAGAGGTGTGGCTTCAGCTGCTGCACACTTCTTCTCGGAGGCTTTCCCCATCAGAGCTACGGGAAGCGGCGAGGGACACAGCCACTCTGCAACAGGAGTACCAGGTGATACAGTTGTTTCTAGTGCTCAGGCAGGGTTAGGTTAGGGTTGTGGGACTTCCATTATTAAATCTAATGTATCCTATGTACATAAAGGTATGCCATAAAAGGGTCATTTGATAATGATAATATTTATCTTCATCAGAAAATCCCTCCAAACTTTGTCACCTCATTGGAGTTAAATGTTCCTGGACACATGATTAAAGACCGCTATAAGACCATTCTCCCCAGTGAGTACTACTTATAACACAACTGCTATACTTGCTGATGCTACTACTACTACTACTACTACTACTACTACTACTACTACTACTACTACTACTATTGCCATTACTGCTACTACTACTATTACTACTACAGCCATTGCTACTACTACTACTACTACTACTACTACTGCTAGTGGTGCTGCTGTTTCCACTTCTATTAGTACTAGAGTGCCTCATGGAAATCACCTCTGTGTGATTTATCAATTCTTTGTGTGAGAAATGTAAGAGAACAATATACTTACTGACACTATTGTGTCTGTTAAGCTCCTCCTTCCCAATTAGTAAACTTCTCCAAGTAACATTCAGAATAGTATTTCAAGTAGTAAGCTCTTGAAGGTAACAGTTGTGGTAACAGATGTTATTGTAGTAGCATAGTATATGCTACCACTTGACAAAAAAATGTGTTCTCCTTCTGGTCAGACCCAGAGACTCGAGTGGTTCTGAAGAGTCCAGACAATCAACCAGGTCCAGACCAGTACATCAATGCCAACTACATTCGGGTTAGTACTGCTTCTACTAATACTACTACACTATTACTATAACTACTACTGCTACAGCTGCAGTACTCCTACAAGGATCCACACAACCTCACTACATCATCCTCACTACATCCCTACTTACTACGTAATAGCAGTACTACCACTACTAGAGCAAATTTTATTATTCATTCTTTCTTTCCAGTTAATGCAGTTAAATATTATTTTTGCTCTTTTCATGATGCAGGGGTATGAAGGAGTACCGAGAGCATACATTGCCACCCAGGGGCCCATGGTGCACACAGTGGGGGACTTCTGGGACATGGTGTGGCAGGAGAGAGCCCCCGCTATCGTCATGCTCACCAGACTGAAGGAGGAGAAGCAGGTGACACCGCCCTCTCCCCAGACACTTCCTCTACAATCCAGACCAATTAAATAAATACATAACTATAGACTGTGTTGTAAAAGTTCATAAGACAGGTTCTCATGTTTTTCAAATTATGACTTTATTTGTTGCATTAGTCTCTATGTGAAATATTTATCCAAGTTTAACCTCAGTAGTAGAAAAACAAAAACAAAAAAAACAATTAAAGTTGAAAGTTACTGGAAGTAGTGCTGAAACGCTAAATGCTAAAACGGAATCCCTCTGTGATGTCATCAATATGCGACATTCAATCAAAAAAATTTAAAGCAGTTTACAGTTACAGTTTAAAAGTTAAAACAATCGTTTAACCAAATAAAACGTCATCAGGTATTATTATTTGTCAAATCATATCTAATGTGTTATTTATATAGCTTTTGGCCCTTGTTTACAATTCATCAACATCACCAAAAATGTCAAAAACTGTGGAAAATAAGCAACATTTGTAGTAAAATCTTAAATCTAATCATATTCAGTACGTTTTAGTGAAATGTCTAGTCTAACTTGCACTTTAAGTTATGGTATTGTAATGGAATAAGTAGTGGCACAGTGTTTTGTAAAACAGAAAACACAGAACAAAACACACATATGACTTTATCCTTGAAATCTCATTATTAGACGGATGTACATGTATATAGTTTTTCTAGGCTTCAGCTGCTGCCTCTCACTCCCCTGTTTCTCTCGCTGTCTCAGAAGTGTGAGCTGTACTGGCCACAGTCCGACTCTGAACCCAACTCTGGAACATTTGGACAATTCCAACTCCGGGTCACGGACAGGAGTGAGAGACATGGCTTCACCATCACAGACATGAGCATACAGGTGAGAACACTCCCCAGACAATTCCTCTGACTATTCCACATCTCAAAAATATGTATAGTAAAATAATTTGATAACTGGTCACTAGAAAGTAAAGTCAAAAAGTAAAACACTCATCAGACTTCAGGCTATATTCATTTCTCTATTTAAGTGCAGAATTGTTTCTTTCTCAGTTAAACTCCGAGTCTCGAAGCGTCAGACATTTCTGGTTATCATCATGGCCCGACCACCACGTCCCACAACGCACCTCTGCTCTGCTGCAATTGGTTCAGGAGGTGGAGGAGTTCTGCTCTCAGCCAATCACAGATGACGAGCAGAGCAGGGTTGGACCAATCATTGTCCACTGCAGGTGAGAACAAAAACTTTAATATGGGTTCAAATGAGTTGAATTTTTAGTGTTAATTTTGAGTAGTTTTTACAGTAGTGGAAGAAGTTTGTTACTTGAGTAAAAGTACAGATACAGGGGCAAATAATCTCAAGTAAAAGTAAAAGTATCACATAAAAATATAAAAGTATTGAATTACCTTTTAGAGAGAAAAGTAAAAGTATTTCGCACACATTTTTTAAGAAATATTAGGTTCAAATGTTGGGAACTTGGTCAAAGGAAGGGACTGAATCAATAACATAATTTATCTAGTCATTTATTTTTTATATTTTTGTCAAAACCCAGTCTTTAACCAGGGCCTTTTCAGATAGTCTCAAACCCTACAGAAATGTATTTTACGTTTCTGTCCAGTTCAGTAATATAGTGCAGTATAAAGTACAGACACATGCTCTCAAATGTAGTAAGTCAAAGTAAAAGTATACAAATGTGCAGATAGCTAAAAATGTTACTTGTCCAGTGCTTTTACTTTCATACTTTGTTACTTTACCACCATCAGTTTTGCAGAAGTTAGAGTTAGTATATTAATTAGTAGAGTGTACACACTTGTAAAGCAGTACACTTATAAAGTATTGTGGTGTTTTCAGTGCAGGGATCGGTCGCAGCGGCTGCTTCATCGCCTCCAGTGTTTGCTGTAAACAGCTCCGAGACTCTGGCTTTGTAGATGTTCTGGAGACTGTCTGTCAACTGAGACTGGACAGGTATTATTACTTCTATTAACATAATATTCGCCCATAAATTCCTCTGCCAGATATATACTACCACTCCGCATAAAAAGACAAGTTTTAAAACGCACTGTGTGTCTGCCCCCTGCTGGTGCTGTTGTGTCAGAGGAGGGATGATCCAGACATATGAGCAGTACCAGTTTCTTTACTACACCCTGGCTCAATACTCACTACTACTGCAGGTTAGTGCTCTTAAATTACTACCATTCGAGTCGTTATTAGTCTGAATGCATCAAATGTATTTATTTTGCCAAATCCACAGGGAGAGAGTGTGGAGAACTCCGAGCTGGACTTAGATCTGCACAGACTACAACTACAAGACCAGCAGCAGGAGCTAAACATACAAAATGTCTAAGTGAATGTATTTGTCGTGGAAAATTATGGTTACTGGATTTGAGTGGTATTTTAATGTAACTTAATTTAAATAATAAAATGTGTCTTTGAGGCTTGAAGAATGTGGCAGCAGGTCATTCTGCTGATCAGTAAGTGGTCCTGTGCTGTACTATGAGTCAGTGTGTGATGTAAAATGTGTATAATTGCGTGTCTGCTGAACTTTCTCGTGCTGTTTGGCAGTGGAGATATTTGTGTGATAAACAAATAGAATAACTCACGTACACTCGTACTTGGCCAAGTGGGTGAAGCGTCCTGCAAAGTCTGGAGACGAATTAATTGAAAGCTTTTAAAGACCAGAAAAGAGGATCTTAACTATGTAAATGAGAAAGAATGTGGGAGGATTTCTTACATGTCAAGGAAATGAAAAAGATCAAAATTTAGAACTTAAAAATACAGTGCTTAGTTACACATGATAATAAGACAATTTCATTTTGAGCATTAAGTGCAATTAAGAGACATTTGTCGTACTGCCACATTGGCCCACACCGGTCCTGTCTGAGTGGAGGAGTCTTTGGGCTTCTGCAGAGTCGCCGATGTCCTCCTCATCCTAAAGGTCCCAAACAGATTTCCAAATACATGGGCTTAAATAACAAATGTGTTTGTTGATGGTTAATTATCAGACAACTGTGAAATGATTGTGTAGTTTACAACGTCAGTTTTTATTTCTATTTTATATTAATATAATATAATTAATATTTTTACCATTCCCAACACACTCGACCTTTGCTTCTGTCTACATGTGGGTCTATAGTTCTGAAGGTTAGACTTGTTTGTAGTGGGGATTGCAGTGTGTGTAACTCACCAGCAGGGAGAACATGTCAGTCATGAGCTCGTCCCACACATACACAGCTCCCTCTTTCTTTAAACACCTTTTCAGTTCACATTCGATCCTTTTCCCACGATCTTCAGTCAAAATCTTTTTTTTCTTTTTTCTCTAGAACTTTCCATAGAACTTTCTGTATTCTTGAACACTGCACCACCAGAGAGCATGGCCAAAAGCAGAGACATGCCAATTATAAAAAACATCTTTATAGCATATTAAAGGTGTAAAAAAAACATTTAAGGAATTTTGGATCAAAACCTGGTTCAGTCTTCATGTTGTGTTTTCTACTCCTTTTGTGCGGTCTGACTGTAAAATGACGGTATATTGTGGTGGCCTGGATCAGAGTGGACAGTATTTAGGTGAACAGACTGTAGTACAAGCAGAGAGTGTTACAATTGTAATCTGTGTTTCACTAGATAATCATTGTGTTCTACGTTCAGCAAAAGTGTTTTGTAGTTTCGATGTGAGAAAAAAAATCTAAACTGATATATAAACTTATGCCAATGTGAGCGGAGTGCTTCTTCCTGAATGGCAAGTTTTGGAACCTGTGCCAAAATTTAGGTATTAGTGTCATAAAAATGTGCTCCGTGTCCTCTGAGCCAAACACAAGAGTTCAGATCAGAGAGGTGCCTTTAAAGTTCTGATATCACATTTATGTGTTTTGTGAGTGTTTACTTTGTACACGTGTGAATGTGTGTCACACTGCCCTCTGTAAGTAACTCATGAACCTAAATAATGTTGGATTGTAAAGTGAAATATTCTTCCATTCTGTGAAAACACTGTGGTGTTTGTTCATCTGGGGAAACTTATTGTTATATGCGATATTATGTATTATATATATTAAGCAGCAGAGCCTCCACTCCCCCTCCACCAGCACCAGCTTGACACCAAAGACAAGAACAGAGCTTTAAAGAAACGCTGAACTACAACCCGACACACGGGGCCAGTGAGGGAGAGGGCCCTCTGAGCGCTGGTCCACACACAGCTGAGCTACAGGATGATGAAGGACAGTGCTGTCTGTAAAAGGTGCAGTCTCTGAGGCGGTTCTCACAAGTGCCCGGCAGCTCCACGTCAAAGATCAGGTGATAACTGAAGACCAGGACCAGGATGATGAGATTGTAGGTCACTATGCACTCACTACAACAGGAGACCTGAAGGCCAGCTCTCATTTTTACTCTTTTATCGCTTATGACCCTTTAGGAAGTTTTACGCCACTTTTTTCATTTTTCCATGCTTAAAATGGCCATAACTTCTGTTCTGGAGATATTTGAATGATTTTCTGTTACAAACCTTAGTTTGATCCATATTTTGGAAAAAATCATTTGAAATTTTGTAAAGCCCATTTGTACAGGATTTACAAATTTGCTGCCCACCGCCCTTTTATGCCACTTTTTTGATGGCTGTAAAAAATGTAATTGACAATATATTTTTCAAACTTTTTTGCTTAATTCTGTTAATCCACTTCCTGTTCTAACCAAAAATAATAAATTTTAAAAATGCCCACGATTTTATAATTTTTTTTGTCATATGAAAAAGCAGATTCCCAGAGGTGCTAAAAATATCACACAAAATGGCTCATTTTTCATATACAATATGAATATAGGCAAATTTTACTTTTTATTACAGTTGTCAGATTAGTAAAAACATTGTCTTTTTTTGGTCTTTTTTTGTGCGAGAACAGATTTTTGTTTTTTCTCCCACTTATTCTGTTTTTCATTTCATTCATTTTTTTTTCCTCATTGACATTCCATTATAACCACTTTTTTATTGTGCTGCAGTGACACTGTAAAATTGTGATTTCGTGATCATTTGAGCAGATGAAATGTTGCTTTTCTATGGGCCTTTCAGGGGGCTGTGTCATTGTTTTTAAAGCAGAACTCAGTAACTTCAGCGACAGAGCTCCCCCTGCAGGTCTCTTGTGAACATACACTCCCAGTAAAATGACGGCTAAAGCTTTTATTCTTTTTTCCCCCCTTCCTTTTTAATGAAATAAGGAAGTTTAATCACATATAAAAACGTTTAATGTTTAATATGCATGTTTGTAGGTATGTACAACAAGTTGAGTTGTATTTAAACAGCCCTCCATTACACACCATTATATGCACATACACAAAAATGTACCCACATACACTCTGACCCTCAGACACACCTGCACCCCGCCCCAGGTGAGGACACACCCCCAGGAGCCTCTAAATACAAATACACACTGCTGTCTAAAGCTCCAGTGGAGTAAACAATGGCACATACTGTCTCTCTTCACAGGGGTGTGTTTAAAAGGTAAATGGAGTCATTTCAGTATAAACACAAATTTGACCCCTTCTGATAACCAAAGGTGATCAGGACATTCCAACTTTATAGTGTCATTTCAGATCAATAAAATAAAAATTAAAAAAGTTATCTTATCTGCAGAATGTACGTGGGGCTGTCATTGGGCTATGATGGGAGTCTATGGGAAACACGCCTGGTTTTCAAACTTCACACTGCTCCTAAACAAAAACTAAAAAAAATGCCACATTTATAATTGTTAATAATCTTTGACAGACCCATGAGGGTAAAACAAAACAAAAGAATTTTGGCCCACACTCACTTTTTATATGGAAAATGGGCCATTTAGGAGTTTTATTAAGGGTTATTAAAAAAACCCAAAACAGTTTAATAAAATCTGAAAAACAAAACAGATCTACTTTATTTTTTACAGCTGTCAAGAAGTAAAAGGGCGCCAACTTCTTCCAACAGGTCATAAAGGTTATTTATACATGAACACCCAGCCAAATCCAGATTCTAGAGGAACTGCTTTGGGCATTTCCAGTCTGCCCACATTTTATTTGGTGCCGGTAAAACAATCAACAATAAATTATCTAATTAAAGAGTTCTTTGAATCTATACAGGGTGCCCTTAATATTGTGGACATTACAAGTAAGCTGTCATTTTGGATGTTGAAAACCATCAATTTAATATTGTCCAATTCCATATTACACTACGTCTTATGAAATATGTCTATTATTTTGAGACCACTTCATTCTAGATGACAAAAATGAAATCAATTGACTCCACAATTTATCATGTCCATTTTTCAAGTCACTTTAAATCTATGGGAGCACATAAAAAATAATGGGGTATACATTAAGAGCAGTCTCACTCTGGGTTGAGGATGAGGATGACTATCACATTGCTCCTGGACATTAGAGACTGTGTCAACAGGCTGAAGATCTGTCCGACTTTGTGATTCTCTTCTCTATATTAATAATGAAGTCATAAAAATGTTGGCGTTAGTCAGGACACCTTCTCAATCAGTGCTTTGTGTTTAGCTTGTCCACCACTTTGAGGTGAAGGTACAGTCCCGATCAAAAGATGAGAAGAGAAAAATGGCAAAAGTCACATTTTCACGGTTGGATCTTAACAAGGTTCCAAGTAGAGCTTCAATAAGCAACAAGAAATGAAAGTGAGAAAAAAAGTTTGAGTAATTTATTGAAAACAACAATAAAACTGAAATAGATTATTCTGCAGCTGATCAAAAGTTTAGTACCACACCTCAAAAAACAACCCCCTCAAAACGGAAATCAAAGTCCCAAACATGAACTCAGTAATGAGTAGCATCTACTGTCTGGAACTGTGGTCCATTTTTGTAAACTTCCCTTGCTGTCCGTCCCCAAAGCTTCTCAGTTGGATTTAGATCAGGGGAACACAGGATGGTCCAAAAGAGTGACGTTATTCTCCTGAAGAAGTCATTTATCCTGGGCTTTGTGAACTGTAGCGTTGTCCTGTTGAAAAACCCAGTCATTACCACACAGACGAGGGCCTCAGTCATGAGGGCTGCTCTCTGCAACATCTGCACAGAGCCAGCGGCCGTTTGACCTGCACCACCTGGAGCTCCACTGTTCCACTGAAGGTAAAAGCACCCCAGATCATTATGGCGGCCCATCCCTGTGGTGCGTAGAAAACATCTCAGGTGGATCTGCTTGTCACGCCAGTAACGTTGGAAACCATCAGGACCATCAAGGTTACATTTTTTCTCATCAGAGAATATCTTCCACCTTTCAGTGTCCCATGTTTGGTGCTCTCTTGTAAAGTCCAAGCGGCAGTTCTGTGGTGTCAAGGAGATTAATTTGGGCCGAGGATCACCCATTGTCTTGATGGACAGCTAATCGGATCCTCTGGCTAAGTCCTGGTGTCATTTTTTGGGGGGGTCTTCCACTTGACTTTTTTGTTCCATAACCCTCAGGATCTTTTAGGATATTCCAAATGACTGCTTATGACGGTTGGCTGGAAATCTTGTCACATTGTATTTTTCTTGTCAGTTCACCTTCCAGATTTATAACCTGCACCAAACGGCTTTTCAAATCTCAATAGTTTTGGTTTCAGTTTGATTGATATGGTTATTATTTTAATAAACATGAAAATAAGTCCACACAAACGGCGTGTTTGATACCCCCAAAGCACAAATGCAGAAATCTTATAAAAAATAGAATATGCTGAAGCATTAGAATCAAGTTTGTGAATGTACAGAACACTCAAAAATCATTGGTTTCAATCTTACAGTTTTTAAATCATTATTAAATGAAATTAAGTAAACTAACTAAGTAAACGGCTGCCATCAGAGAGTGAGCGTGCTCCTTCATCTCCAGACAGACACCCCCAGTGAGCTGGATTCACCTCAGCCTGAGCCCTAGTCCCAGTAACTACAGCTGTTATCTCGGACAGTAATTCTTCTGACGGGGGGTTTGTCAGCACCTCTTCTCCCACACTGAAGCACTTCTCCCATCTCGATTTCAGGATGTGGTTCTTCAGTTTGTCCAGCAGCGCAAGCCTGGCCACTTCCCTCATTTTATGAGGAATAAACTTATCTCCTTCTTCCACAACTATTGCCTCCCAATTATCTTTTGTGCAACATTTGGATTTGCAACATTTCTGGATCAGTGATGCAATGAATGCTATGAAGAACATCACCAGAAGAAAAGACAGCCCCAAAATCTGCAAAAATAAATACATACATAAATAAAATAATAATAAATAAATACAAATTAAAGGTGCACTATGTATTTTTTCTGGTGGAAGGCACAATGTTATTGTTTTGCCTGGAATGTTCCATAGTATGGGATTAAACATATCTCCATGGAGACAAGCAGTTGACCCCAATCTGAGGCAAATTTGCCCACAGTAAGAATGTGTGTTACTCAAGGTACTTTGCACTTAAACACCTGTAATACATTAAATACAAGACACTTACGTTTAATGCTATACTGTGGATTATTCCAGTCAAATCAATAACAACTCTACAGATATAAGCATGTGATGGACCCTAAACCAGAAAAGTTGAGTATGACAAACTACATCTACTGATATTGATACTACTGTATTACACCTAGCTGTTACAGAATGTTGATGAATGATAAATCAGCATAAATGAAAACGTTCTGACAAACTTTCAATGATCTAAGCATGCACTTGGCTGCAAATGTGGTATGACGTGTCTGGATCTGTGCTGACAGATAACACGGGTCAGTGTCTGGTTTGTGCTGTTTAAGCCCGGCTTTTCAGTAATACACACACTGATTTTATTCAATTCAGCCAAAAAACATCAGTGCTTACCCTAGATTCATCCTTCAGACCATATAAGATTCTGCGTTCGTCCTCTGACAGATGACTCTCTTCTTTACAGGTGATGTTTTGCTGTGAGTGGCTGAAGCAACAGACTGACCATTCCCCATCGATGAGAGCTGAGGCGGGCCAGACAAGGCTCGCAAATAAAGCATGAATGAACCTGATAAATGTGTAACGTCCCCTTCTATAACAGCAGGCTCTCTGACAGTGTTTATCCGTCCATAGCAGGGCAAAAAGTATGACCAGAAATGGTAGAGCAATGTTAACAATACAATCGCGGAGTGGATTCTCACAGGAACACATCAGCTCTTCTTCAAATAGGAAGTGGTAGCCGAAGATGAGGATGACTATCACATAAAGCTTGGCTCGCTCCCGAACATGTGAGACAATATGACCTGCCATTTCAGGAGAGTTTTCCATCCTTAACCCTTGCTGCCAGCAGACTGATGCTGAAGCTGTTCTGCCAGAGGAAACTTTACCTTGAATGTTTTTTTGGTTTCTCTTTTACGTCTGTAAAGGGAGCCAAAATTGGTATTTTGCCAGGACAACTTCAGCACGCGATTCGTTCAAACCTGTTTCATTACAGACATAGTTTTTATTTATCTGACTTAAAAGACACAACAAGGCTAGCACTCAAAGGCTTGGCCTTAAATGCAGTCTTTTGTTTGCTTTGATGCATCGCTAAGATTCCTCCAAAGTTAGATACATGGGATAAGATTCAGATTTTCCTCTCTCAAGATTGATATGAGCCGTGTACATTCAGTTCTTGCTCAGTTTCACTTGGATTCATTATAAAGTTGTAAAGTTAGACCTGACTAAGGCCTAACTTACAGCTGCACAGTGCATTAGAGATATGTTTGTATTCTCCTTCCCTCTGATTATATTTAAACGAATGCTTCCCATCCAAGTGTATTAAATGGTTAATAATTCACAGCATATGTTCATAGATAATAGAAAAGTACAGATCTTTCTTGTGGTTGACTCAAAGTAATTTTATTGCTGTGATAAAGTGTCTTATCAGTATTCCATTGAACTACTCTGATTTGGCGCCACAGCCTGTGTACTGAAGCTTCAGGGGACACGTATAGTTCATTCAGTATTAGTTCTGTCTTTGTGCCAGCACGGTAGCAGACAGGTTTAATCGAATTGCACTCATTTGTTTCTAAAGATGAAGCTCTTGGGGCAGACTCTGGCCTGGCTGGTCCATGTACTGGTGCGTCGCTGGTTCCTCCTCTTCACTCTGTTCTCGCTGTACTACTACCACGTCATTCTGGACAATGACATGCTCTGCTCGTGCACTTCTCTGGACTTGGACTGCTGGGTCTACCTCTTCGTGCCCGGTCTGGTGCTGTTCGTGGCGCAGCTGTGGGTGGACCTGGTTTTTGCCCGCGGCCTCAGACTTCTCTGTGGAAAGGCTGGGGGGAGAGTGGCGCCGGTTCTGATCAGACGGATTCTCGAGGCCGGGTTTGTGGGTCTGCTGTGGGTCCTGTCGGTTCTGTTGGATGGACACTGGTATCTTTGCTGTGGCCGAGGAAATGTACTGTGCCCCCCATTGACACCAGAACAAATACAGCCTCCTTCTGCTCAGATAAAGAATGAGTCCCAGGTAGGGTTTTTTTTATTTTTTTTATTAAAAAAAAAAAAAACTCAAACAACATAGGGTTTCTGCTACTGTCTCCTTTGTTAGATAAAGAATTCATAGGGGTAATTGCAATCTATGGACAACTACGAGAATATTCTGACATAGTTAAAAAGACAGCTGAATATTCATTGGTTATTCAGCTGCGTCCGGATGACAACCTCTGAACCCCTTTCTACGATTCATTGGTTAGACACGTGCTCCACACACTGCACGATGTCTTCTTTGATTGGTAATGCACGCTGAGAAATACAAAGTTCAGACCTCGTCCTGGATCAGCCTCAACAACCCAAAAACTCCAGTAAAATTAAGGGCAGTACAGGCCTGCAAGCGTTGTCCAGACGGAGCCAAAGTTGTTGCATCAGGACTTTTGAATCAAATTATTTAGTTTGTTTAAGTCATGGAAAACACAACCCAAATAATCTTTCCAGAAAAAAATGCATTGTACAACAACAGCTTTACATTTATAACAGCTCCATAAATAAAGGTTCCTACAAAACACAATTCTGTTAAAGTACAATATAAAACAGTATCCATACGTCAATAGAATTACATTGATGCACAACCAAGCCAGCCATAGCTTATACTATTTGTCTCTTTAACCTCTTAAAATATAGTTTGTTGACCTGTATTGTTAAGACTTTAGGAATGAAACCAGATGCATTCTTTTCTCTTTTCAGGTGATCGGTTTGGTGCTGGTTGGGCTGGTGACCCTCTTGGCTGCAACCATATCCTGTGTTTCTTTTGGAAAGTGCTGTAAATCCTGCTCCAGTGATTGGCCAGAGGCAGTACTGGAGGAGGCGGAGCTTGTGATGTCTCAGCGAATGAGAACAGCCGCTTGGGACCAGCTCAGGATTAAACTGGACCAATCAGGAGCAGACTGGAGGAAGTGGGAGGGGCTGGAGGGAGAGTTGTTGATAGACTCAAAAACAGCCGAGACCCAGAGAGTCCAGGGCTCGATTCACATGAACCCTCTCCCAATGAGACCCATGTCCAGACCTGGACCAGACCTGGACTGGGGCAGGGCTAGACCAGGGCTAAACCAGATGTAAAGTGTGGTACCAGCACCACATATGGAGGAATTAGCTCTATATACTATACAGCTATATAACAGCTAAATTCTTTAAGGCTCTTATTATATTTAAGAGCATTTAAACGTGTTCAGAGCATTTACACATTTTAATTAATTTTACAAAGTAACGCTAGAAATGGGAGAGAAGTGTTGAAAGCCTAAATCCTAGTAAGATAGAAAGTGTGGCTTTTATTCCTGTTTTATTGTTGTTGTCATTTTTCACGCTTAAATTGGCCATAAGTTCTCCTGTAGATATTTGAATGATTTTTGGTGACAAACCTTAGATTTGATTTGATTTGATCATGCTCCTATTAAAAAAATAAAAAATAAAAAAATGTATATGTCCAAAGACATGACTGTGTTCAGATTAATTGGAAACTCTAAATTGCCCATAGTGTATGAATGTGAGAGTGAATGGTTGTCTGTCCTTGTCTGTCTCTCTGTGTCAGCCCTGAGACGAGTTGGCCCAAAGTCACTGGGATAGGCTCCAGTCACCTGCGACCCTGGGAACGGGAATAAGCGGTAGAAAATGAATGAATGAATGAATGAATACAATCACAATTACTACATAGACACTTCTGACACTTCCAGATGTTTGTCAGGGTTGGCCTCAGTCTTTACCTCCTTTAACAAAAAATAAATACACATTGAATGGTCATACTTTATTAATAGGTCTTTCATTCAGATAAATTGGAGCATTCTGTCCATACTTGTTTTTAGAGTGCTGCGGGGCTGGAGTTTCCTCCCCATGGCTCATGGGTAACAAAATGTAAAGATGCTTTAGCAGCTGTCTATTCCTTGAATTTTGTCTTACATATGTATTAGTAAAACATTTAAATGGAAAAACTGGCTTGGTTACCAGTTAAAGTCTACATGACAGGTTCTCATTATATTCATATTATCACTTAGTTTGCTGGGAAGGCAATTAAAGTTTACATTTACAGGAAGTAGTGCTGAGTTCTAAAACGGAATCCACCTATGTCAAAAAGTGACGTACCATTAAAAATACGTAGACAATTTACAGACAACTGACACATTTTTCTGTCAATTTAAATTGTTCATTCATCAAAATTAGGGTTAGGGTTAGTGGGTTAGGGTTAGGGTTAGGGTTAGGGTTAGGGTTAGGGTTTAGGGTTAGGGTTAGGGTTAGTGGGTTAGGGTTTAGGGTTAGGGTTAGGGTTAGGGTTAGTGGGTTAGGGTTGGGGTTAGGGTTAGGGTTAGGGTAGGGTTGTTAGGGTTAGGGTTAGTAGGGTAATGGTTAGGGTTAGGTTAGGGTTACATTATTATTAGGGTTAGGGTTAGGGTTAGGGGTTAGGGTTAGGGTTAGGGGTTAGTGTTAGGGTTAGGGTTAGTAGGGTAATGGTTAGGGTTAGGTTAGGGTTACATTATTATTAGGGTTAGGGTTAGGGTTAGTGTTAGTGTTAGTGTTAGGGTTAGGGTTAGGGTTAGGACTATAGTTATGGGAAGTTCATCCCCTCCGGGGGACCGACAATGCACCGGTCTCAGCCCGTGCCAAGTACTCCCGAGCCGGTTAGGGTTAGGGCTAGGGTTAGGGTTACATTATTATTATTATTACATTATCAGGTTAGGGTTAGGGTTAGGGGGTTAGGGTTACATTATTATTATTATAACATTATCAAGTTAGGGTTAGGGTTAGGGTTAGGGTTAGATCATTGGCCCGAGCCAGTAAACTGGCGAGGGACATTGTGTTTCGTCCGTTTCGTACTTATTCTTATTACGCACTGTTTTCATACTCTTCGCGGCCCTTTTTGACCCAGTAAACATGCACGAAAAGTCTTCAATGAGGGTATAGTCGCGATCGGCCCGGAAAAAAAATTCGTATTTCCCGCGTTTCGAGAGCGTCCGACCCGGCCCGAACGAGCAGCACCGGCCCGAATCGAAACCCTATGGGAAATGGGACGAGCAAATTTTGCACGACGCGCACGAAACTCAGAACAGTGATAGAGAACAGTGAACCGAGCAAAACATGACATTGGAGCGCGGCCCTCGGACCAAGCGCACGGCGGCCATATTGGACGGAAGTCGCCACGCCAGTTTGACTTTTTTTTTTTGAGCTCCGATGAGTCCTACAGTTTTGGCCCGACATGGGTCTGGCATATACGTAGACGATCTACACGGATTGAAATTCAATAGTTATCCGCGTTTTTTCGGATATCTCAAATGGTTTCGCCGCGGCTCGCCATCGAAGAACGCCTTCGTTTCCTGTTTTTACGATCGCATGTCACGGCTACACGCTTGGACTGACAGAGCTGTAATTTCAGTCACGAGTGCGTAATTATGATCTGAATGTAATACATTAATAAAAATAAATTAAAAGTACTCGCTAGCGCCCCCTACCTATTAAGTCAAACATCGACTTTGTCCGATTTGGACGAAACTTGGGGAATATGTCCAGTGCAGGGCGCCATGAAAAAAACTGAATTAGTGATATGGTGCATTTATCACCGTTGGCCACCAGGGGCGCAAAGAGTGCTCACCAAATCATTTCAATAGCTCCTGCACGCACATGCATACTCCGATCAACATGAAATTTGAAACACTCGTAAACGTAAAGCTGCTTAATCCATTTATATGCGCACAATAACAATCAACCCTACGGCGCCACCTGTAGGAGCGCACTAAATTACAATGGGGAGAAAAACAATTACTTTGACTTTTATTAGTGAAAATTTGCAGACAATTCCTAGACGGCCTCCTGATCAGAAAAGCCAATGAGACCCATAGCCTATTTTTCACACTTTTGCCTCTAGAGGCCTCCAGAGCTCCTATTCATTGTCTATGGGACTCAGACTGTCTTCACACAAGGCTGCAATAAAAAACAACTAAAACCTGCAGGACAGCCACCAAACTCAATACAGAGACTCCTTTTAAGGGACATTAATGGGTCATAACCGTATGTTTACTGAAAGCAATAAACAGCCTCTACAGCGCCACCTTTTGGGTGAGGCCTATGGAGAGGGAGACACATTTACTTTGGAGGAGGCCCATAAAATTTGCCAGAGTGATAGTACACATAAAAAGCACCCTAAAACATAATTGGTGCTCAGTCGTCAGACCAACAGCATGGCGGCCATATTGATTTTTATTTCACACGCCACTTTAACTTCTTATTTTCCATTGAGAACTTGTCCTAGGGTTTTGGGCCTAGATCAGTCTAACATACATTTTCCTGATCAGGACGCATTGAAATTCAAGAAAAAACCAGTTTTTGGAGATATCTCTTAGGGTTTGCGCGTGACTTCCTTTCAAATATCGCCATCATTTCCTGTTTTTGTGCTTATCCCTCAGAGGCACTTGGACTGTGCCTACAGAGCCCAAATTGCCACCAATGATGGACAAGTGAATATTACACAAAATTGACCAGGGAGCACAGGGCCACTAATAACTATAGCGCCCCCTACAGTTCACTTAAAAGTGTCCAGATTGTCCGATTGACACCAAATTTGGGGACATGATTCTTTGCTATATAAGATGCAAAAAAGTCAATGAGACCCATGGCCTATTTTTCACACTTTTGCCTCTAGAGGCCTCCAGAGCTCCTATTCATTGTCTATGGGACTCAGACTGTCTTCACACAAGGCTGCAATAAAAAACAACTAAAACCTGCAGGACAGCCACCAAACTCAATACAGTGACTCCTTTTAAGAGAAATTAATGGGTCATAACCGTATTTTTCCTGAAACTAATAAACAGCCTCTACAGCGCCACCTTTTGGGTGAGGCCTATGGAGAGGGACACGCATTTACTTTGGAGGAGGCCCATAAAATTTGGCAGAGTGATAGTACACATAAAAAGCACCCTAAAACATAATTGGTGCTCAGTCATCAGACCAACAACATGGCGGCCATATTGATTTTTATTTCACACGCCACTTTACCTTCTTGTTTTCCATTGAGAACTTGTCCTAGGGTTTTGGGCCTAGATCAGTCTAACATACATTTTCCTGATCAGGACGCATTGAAATTCAATAAAAAACCAGTTTTTGGAGATATCTCTTAGGGTTTGCGCGTGACTTCCTTTCAAATATCGCCATCATTTCCTGTTTTTGTGCTTATCCCTCAGAGGCACTTGGACTGTGCCTACAGAGCCCAAATTGCCACCAATGATGGAAAATTGAATATTACACAAAATTGACCAGGGAGCACAGGACCACTAATAACTATAGCGCCCCCTACAGTTCACTTAAAAGTGTCCAGATTGTCCGATTGACACCAAATTTTGGGACATGATTCTTGGCTATATAAGATGCAAAAAAGTCAATGGGACCCATGGTCTATTTTTCACAGTTTTGCCTCTAGAGGCCTCCAGAGCTCCCATTCATTGTCTATGGGACTCAGACTGTCTTCACACAAGGCTGCAATAAAAAACAACTAAAACCTGCAGGACAGCCACCAAACGCAATACAGTGACTCCTTTTAAGGGACATTAATGGGTCATTACCGTATTTTTCCTGAAACTAATAAACAGCCTCTACAGCGCCACCTTTTGGGTGAGGCCTATGGAGAGGGAGACGCATTTACTTTGGAGGAGGCCCATACAATTTGGCACAGTGATAGTACACATAAAAAGCACCCTAAAACATAATTGGTGCTCAGTCATAAAACCAACGAGAAGGCGGCCATATTGATTTTTATTTTAAACGCTACTTTAAGTTTTCGTTTTCCATTGAGAACTTGTCCTAGGGTTTTGGGCCTAGATCAGTCTTACATACACGCTCCTGATCAGGACGCATTGAAATTTTATAATAAACCACATTTTTGGCCTGTCTCATTCGGTTTAGTCATGACTTCCTGTCAGAATTCGCCTTCACTTCCTGTATCTTAAACTTATTCTCCAAGCCACAGGCATTGCCGTACAGAGCACAAACTGTAACCACAGATGCCGAATCAAATATTAAACAGAACAGACTCAGGAGCACATGAGCACTTTTCACTATAGCGCCCCCTGCTGGTCATGTAAAAGTACCTAAATTATCGGTTTTCCACGAAATCTTGGAATCTGATTTTAAGTGTCAAAAGCTGCAAATAAGTCAATTACATCGATGTCCTATTTTGGATCGTTTGCCCTGGGGGGCCACGCATATTCCCCATGCATTTCCTATGAGACATGTCATAAGTCTATGGAGAGGCCAAAATTATTTAGAGCAAAGTCAGTGAAACTCGGCAGACGCATTATTTAGAGCATTCCGATCGAAAAAGTCAATTACATCGAAGTCAGGTTTTGAGCGGTTTTGCCACTTCTGGAGAGCAGTGCCCGCCAATGCACTTCTATAGGGACGCCACCCGGTGTGAGTGGGGGGAGGGGGGATCACGGGGGCCCGGGTGACGCTCAGAGGAGGAGGACGGTGCCCCGGGGCGGTTTGGGACCGGTCGAGGACGCGTGGGAAGGCGGTCGCGCGCGGGGCGAGGGCCATCATCGCCGCTTTGCGGCTTTAATTGGCCCGAGCCAGTAAACTGGCGAGGGACATTGTTCTTCGTTGGTTTCTTTCTTATTCTTTTTTTTTTTTTCTTACTATTGGCGGGCCTTTTTGACCCAGTGAACATGCACGAAAAGTCCCACATAGGGGTATAGTCGCGATCGGCCCGGCGAAAAATTTGATAATTCGCGCGTCTCGAGAGCATCCGACCCGAACCGAACGAGCAGCACCGGCCCGAATCGGACCCTATGGGAAATGGGACGAGCAAATTTTGCCCGACGCGCACGAAACTCGGAGCAGTGATAGAGAACAGTGAACCGAGCAAAACATGACATTGGAGCGCGGCCCTCGGACCAAGTGCACGGCGGCCATATTGGACCAAAGTCGCCACGCCAGTTTGACTTTTTTTTTTTGAGCTAACTGCAGGCCTAGGGTTTTGGTCCGATATGGGTCTGGCATACACGTAGGCGATCTACATGGATTGAAATTCAATAGTAATCCGCTTTTTTTTCGGATATCTCAAATGGTTTCGCCGCGGCTCGCCATCGAAGAACGCCTTCGTTTCCTGTTTTTCCGATCGCATGTCACGGCTACACGCTTGGTCTGAGAGAGCTGTAATTTCAGTCACGAGTGCGTAATTATGGTCTGAATATAATGCATTGAAAAAAATACATTAAAAGTACTCGCTAGCGCCCCCTACCTATTAAGTGAAAAGTCAACATTGTCCGATTTTGACCAAACTTGGGGAATATGTCCAGTGTAGGGCGCCATGAAAAAAACTGAATTAGTGATATGGTGCATTTATCACCGTTGGCCACCAGGGGCGCAAAGAGTACTCACTAAATCATTTAAATAGCTCCTGCACGCACAAGCATACTCCGATCGACATGAAATTTGAAACACACGTAAACGTCAAGCAGCTGAATCCATTTATGTGCGCACAATAACAATCAACCCTACGGCGCCATCTGTAGGAGGGCACTAAATTACAATGGGGAGAAAAACAATTACTTTGACTTTTATTTGTGAAAATTTGCAAACAATTCCTAGACGGCCTCCTAATCAGAAAAGCCAATGAGACCCATGGCCTATTCTTCACACTTTTGCCTCTAGGGCCCTCCAGAGCTCCTATTCATTCTCTATGGGAGTCAGACTGTCTTCAGACAAAGAGGCAGCAAAGACCCACTAAGCAGTGAGTAACAGCCACCAAACTTAATACAATGTCTACATATAAGAGACATTAATGGTTCATAACCATATTTTTCATGCAACTCAAATACAGCCTCTACAGCGCCACCTGTTGGGTCAGGCCTATGGAAAGGGAGATGCATTTAGTTTGGAGGAGGCCTATGAAATTTGGCACGGTGATAGTACACATAAAGACGACCCTAAAACATAATTGGTGCGCAGTGATCAGACAAACGACAAGGCGGCCATATTGATTATAATTTTAGACGCCACTTTAAGTTTTTTTTTTCCATTGCAAAAGGGTCCTAGGTCTTTGGGCCTACATCACTCTAACATACACGTTCCTGATCAGGACGCATTGAAATTCAATAAAAAAACAATTTTTGGAGATATCTCTTAGGGTTTGCGTGTGACTTCCTGTCAAATATCGCCATCATTTCCTGTTTTTGTGCTTATCCCTCAGAGGCACTTGGACTGTGCCTACAGAGTCCAAATTGCCACCAATGATGGAGAATTGAATATTACACAAAATAGACCAGGGAGCACAGGACCACTAATAACTATAGCGCCCCCTACAGTTCACTTAAAAGTGTCCAGATTGTCCGATTGACACCAAATCTTGGGACATGATTCTTTGCTATATAAGATGCAAAAAAGTCAATGAGACCCATGGCCTATTTTTCACACTTTTGCCTCTAGGGCCCTCCAGAGCTCCCATGCATTCTCTATGGGAGTCAGACTGTCCTCACACAAAGAGGCAGCAAAAACCCACTAAGCAGTGAGTAACAGCCACCAAACTTAATACAATGTCTACAAATAAGAGACATTAATGGTTCATAACCATATTTTTCATGCAACTCAAATACAGCCTCTACAGCGCCACCTGTTGTATCAGGCCTATGGAAAGGGAGATGCATTTAGTTTGGAGGAGGCCTATGAAATTTGGCACGGTGATAGTACACATAAAGACGACCCTAAAACATAATTGGTGCGCAGTGCTTAGACAAACGACAAGGCGGCCATATTGATTTTAATTTTAGAACCCACTTTACGTTTTTTTTTTTCCATTGCAAAAGGGTCCTAGGTTTTTGGGCCTAGATCAGTCTAACATACACGTTCCTGATCAGGACGCATTGAAATTCAATAAAAAACCAATTTTTGGAGATATCTCTTAGGGTTTGCGCGTGACTTCCTGTCAAATGTCGCCATCATTTCCTGTTTTTGTGCTTATCCCTCAGAGGCACTTGGACTGTGCCTACAGAGCTCAAATTGCCACCAATGATGGACAAGTGAATATTACACAAAATAGACCAGGGAGCACAGGACCACTAATAACTATAGCGCCCCCTACAGTTCACTTAAAAGTATCCAGATTGTCCGATTGACACCAAATCTTGGGAGATGATTCTTTGCTATATAAGAAGCAAAAAAGTCAATGAGACCCATGGCCTATTTTTCACACTTTTGCCTCTAGGGCCCTCCAGAGCTCCCATGCATTCTCTATGGGAGTGAGACTCTCATCACTCAAAGATGGAGCAAAAAGCCACTAAACAGTGAGTAACAGCCACCAAACTTAATACAGTGACTCCTTTTTAGGAACATGAATGCCCCATAACACCATTTTTCATGCAAGTCAAATACAGCCTCTACAGCGCCACCTGTTGGGTCAGGCCTATGGACAGGGAGACACATTTATTTTGGAGGAGGCCTATGAAATTTGCCACAGTGATAGTACACATAAATATGACCCTAAAACATAATTGGTGCGCAGTGATCAGACAAACGGCATGGCAGCCATATTGAATGTAATTTTAGACGCCACTTTAAGTTTTTTTTTTTCCATTGCAAAAGGGTCCTAGGTTTTTGGGCCTAGATCAGTCTAACATACACGCTCCTGATCAGGACGCATTGAAATTCGATTAAAAACCAAGTTTTGATGATAGCGTTTACGGTATAGCCGTGGTTCGCCATCGCAAATCGCCTTCATTTCCTGTTTCTTAAAATTATTCTCCAAGCCACAGACATTGCCGTACACAGCACAAACTGTAACCACAGATGTGGAATCAAATATTAAACAGAACAGACACAGGAGCACATGAACACTTTTCACTATAGCGCCCCCTGCTGGTCATGTAAAAGTACCAAAATTTTCGGATTGCCACGAAATCCCGGAATCTAATTTTAAGTGTCAAAAGCTGCAAAAAAGTCAATTACATCAATGCCCTATTTTGGATCGTTTTGCCTGGGGGGCCATGCATATTCCCCATGCATTTCCTATGAGACATGGCACAAATCTATGGAGAGGCCACAATTATTTCGAGCAAAGTCAGTGAAACTCGGCAGACGCATTATTTAGAGGATTTCAATCGAAAAAGTCAATTACATCGAAATCAGGTTTTGGGCGGTTTGGCCACTTCTGGATAGCAGCGCCCGCCAATCCACTTCTATAGGGACGCCACCCGGTGTGAGCGGGGGAGGGGAGGTCACAGGGGCCCAGGTGACGCTCAGAGGAGGAGGACGGTGCACCGGGGCGGTTTGGGACCGGCCGAGGCCGCGTGGGAAGGTGGTCGCGCGCGGGGCGAGGGCCACCATCGCCGCTTCGCGGCTTTAATTATTATTATTATTACATTATCAGGTTAGGGTAAGGGGGTTAGGGTTACATTATTATTATTACATTATCAGGTTAGGGTTAGGGTTAGGGTTACATTATGATTATTACATTATCAGGTATTGTTATTTGTCAAATCATAACTGTGTGGGTTTCAAAAGTACTAAAAGCTAATTGTAAGGAGAGTTAGAGGAACTATATGGAAACAACTGCATAAAACTATTCCAGACAGTCGCTTCTGAGTCATGGTGCAATATTGAAAGGAAGGACTATGTGGGCGGGGCTAACGGTTCAAACTAAAACATGTTTCTGTCTCACGGTTCAAAATCAGGTACAGGCCCATTAATAGTAAACTAACATATGTCATAATTACTGCCCACATCCAGCCAAGAATTGTAAAAATTATGAAAACTGTCAAACTGGGAACATATGGGCAAAATGTTTAGTAAAATCTTAAATACAATTATATTCACAACGAGTTAGTCAAATGTGCAACCTGTCATATGCATTTTAAACAAATTAGGTCTTGAATGGCTGAACCCTTCATATGGCGTCTTATTCCTTTAAATGTACACACAAAAGATAGTAATGTGTGCTGAAAAGGTATCGTATGTAAGGCTGAATAGAGAGAGAGCTATTTTTTAATCCAATTTCCTTTGTCATTACAGTGAACCCTCGTTTATCGCGGGAGTTGCGTTCCAAAAATAACACGCGAAAAGGGAAATCCGTGAAGTAGTCACAGCTTTATTTTTTATTATTTTACAATGCAATACTGAACCATGGAATGAAACAAAAAACCAAAACCTGTTTTAAAGCCCAAAATTTGTTTAAAACAATCATTTTAATATAGTAATACAAGGTTGGAAACATTGTCACTCGCGTATTTCACAGTCTGTGCCTCTTGGTCTTGACTCCGCTCCGCTGTAGCGTCTGTCTCTACTGAAGGCGCAGGTTATGGGTAGTTGTTGGCGCTCTTTCTTTTTCTGAGCAAGAAGATTTCTATAAACGGATATGCCACCTTCGATTATATTTGAGAACTGCAATGAACGACTCGTCAAAGGGTCCCGTTCTTGTGCGTGCGCTGAAGTTCAGTGGATGCACTGTAAAAATATCCGCACTGTAAAAAAATCAGTGAAGCAGCGAAGCCGTGAAAGATGAAGCGCGATACAGCGAGGGATCACTGTATGTGATTTTTTTACTTACTTCTAATGGTGTACAGGTTTACTATGAGCCGCCATAGTTGTTTCCACTTGTTTGATGAGGTAATCCACAAAAACACAGTTAAAATTCTGACAGTGGCAACTCCTTGTCTTTGTAGTAATTAATGTTTTCATTTAATGAGTGTTACAGAATACGGCATTTGGTGATTTTCTATCTTTGCTTCTTATTTCTTTTTACGGAAAGATGTTGTGTAACATTGTGAAGTAAAAAAATAAAAAATAAGAGGAGCAGAGACAGAGCAGTAGAGTTAGAGAAACAGAGTCAGAGGAGCAGAGTTAGAGGAGCAGAGACAGAGGAGCAGAGACAGAGGAGCAGAGATAGAGGAGCAGAGACAGAGGAGAAGAGACAGAGGAGCAGAGACAGAGGAGCAGAGACAGAGGAACAGAGATAGAGGAGCAGAGACAGAGGAGCAGAGACAGAGGAGCAGAGACAGAGGAGCAGAGACAGAGGAACAGAGATAGAGGAGCAGAGACAGAGGAACAGAGATAGAGGAGCAGAGATAGAGGAGCAGAGACAGAGGAGAAGAGACAGAGGAGCAGAGATAGAGGAGCAGAGACAGAGGAGCAGAGATAGAGGAGCAGAGACAGAGGAGAAGAGACAGAGGAACAGAGATAGAGGAGCAGAGACAGAGGAGCAGAGACAGAGGAGCAGAGATAGAGGAGCAGAGACAGAGGAGCAGAGTCAAAGGAGCAGAGACAGAGGAGCAGAGTCAAAGGAGCAGAGACAGAGGAGCAGAGTCAAAGGAGCAGAGACAGAGGTACATATCTATCTATCTATCTATCTATCTATCTATCTATCTATCTATCTATCTATCTATCTATCTATCTATCTATCTATCTATCTATCTATCTATCTATCTATCTATCTATCTATCTATCTATCTATCTATCTATCTATCTATCTATCTATATATATATATATATATATATATATATATATATCTATATATATATATACATTAATATATATATATATATATAAAAGGAGAATCTAAATGTGGCGTGGTTTTCTTTGTCTAAGACAGTCAACCCTGTTCCAGGATGTTACTGTGAACATTAAACTGAAACTACAATTGTTGCTTAGACAGGAAGAACTCACAGTTCACTCAGAGTGTGTGAAGTTGGAGGTGTTTAAACTTTTTTTTTTTTTTTTTATTTTTTTTTTACAGCTGTCAAGAATTAAAAGGGCGCCAACTTCTTCCAACAGGTCATAAAGGTTATTTATACATGAACACCCAGCCAAATCCAGATTCTAGAGGAACTGCTTTGGGCATTTCCAGTCTGCCCACATTTTATTTGGTGCCGGTAAAACAATCAACAATAAATTATCTAATTAAAGAGTTCTTTGAATCTATACAGGGTGCCCTTAATATTGTGGACATTACAAGTAAGCTGTCATTTTGGACGTTGAAAACCATCAATTTAATATTGTCCAATTCCATATTACACTACGTCTTATGAAATATGTCTATTATTTTGAGACCACTTCATTCTAGATGACAAAAATGAAATCAATTGACTCCACAATTTATCATGTCCATTTTTCAAGTCACTTTAAATCTATGGGAGCACATAAAAAATAATGGGGTATACATTAAGAGCAGTCTCACTCTGGGTTGAGGATGAGGATGACTATCACATTGCTCCTGGACATTAGAGACTGTGTCAACAGGCTGAAGATCTGTCCGACTTTGTGATTCTCTTCTCTATATTAATAATGAAGTCATAAAAATGTTGGCGTTAGTCAGGACACCTTCTCAATCAGTGCTTTGTGTTTAGCTTGTCCACCACTTTGAGGTGAAGGTACAGTCCCGATCAAAAGATGAGAAGAGAAAAATGGCAAAGGTCACATTTTCACGGTTGGATCTTAACAAGGTTCCAAGTAGAGCTTCAATAAGCAACAAGAAATGAAAGTGAGAAAAAAAGTTTGAGTAATTTATTGAAAACAACAATAAAACTGAAATAGATTATTCTGCAGCTGATCAAAAGTTTAGTACCACACCTCAAAAAACAACCCCCTCAAAACGGAAATCAAAGTCCCAAACATGAACTCAGTAATGAGTAGCATCTACTGTCTGGAACTGTGGTCCATTTTTGTAAACTTCCCTTGCTGTCCGTCCCCAAAGCTTCTCAGTTGGATTTAGATCAGGGGAACACAGGATGGTCCAAAAGAGGGATGTTATTCTCCTGAAGAAGTCATTTATCCTGGGCTTTGTGAACTGTAGCGTTGTCCTGTTGAAAAACCCAGTCATTACCACACAGACGAGGGCCTCAGTCATGAGGGCTGCTCTCTGCAACATCTGCACAGAGCCAGCGGCCGTTTGACCTGCACCACTTGGAGCTCCACTGTTCCACTGAAGGTAAAAGCACCCAGATCATTATGGCGGCCCATCCCTGTGGTGCGTAGAAAACATCTCAGGTGGATCTGCTTGTCACGCCAGTAACGTTGGAAACCATCAGGACCATCAAGGTTACATTTTTTCTCATCAGAGAATATCTTCCACCTTTCAGTGTCCCATGTTTGGTGCTCTCTTGTAAAGTCCAAGCGGCAGTTCTGTGGTGTCAAGGAGATTAATTTGGGCCGAGGATCACCCATTGTCTTGATGGACAGCTAATCGGATCCTCTGGCTAAGTCCTGGTGTCATTTTTTGGGGGGGTCTTCCACTTGACTTTTTTGTTCCATAACCCTCAGGATCTTTTAGGAAATTCCAAATGACTGCTTATGACTGTTGGCTGGAAATCTTGTCACATTGTATTTTTCTTGTCAGTTCACATTCCAGATTTATAACCTGCACCAAACGGCTTTTCAAATCTCAATAGTTTTGGTTTCAGTTTGATTGATATGGTTATTATTTTAATAAACATGAAAATAAGTCCACACAAACGGCGTGTTTGATACCCCCAAAGCACAAATACAGAAATCGTATAAAAAATAGAATATGCTGAAGCATTAGAATCAAGTTTGTGAATGTACAGAACACTCAAAAATCATTGGTTTCAATCTTACAGTTTTTAAATCATTATTAAATGAAATTAAGTAAACTAACTAAGTAAACGGCTGCCATCAGAGAGTGAGCGTGCTCCTTCATCTCCAGACAGACACCCCCAGTGAGCTGGATTCACCTCAGCCTGAGCCCTAGTCCCAGTAACTACAGCTGTTATCTCGGACAGTAATTCTTCTGACGGGGGGTTTGTCAGCACCTCTTCTCCCACACTGAAGCACTTCTCCCATCTCGATTTCAGGATGTGGTTCTTCAGTTTGTCCAGCAGCGCAAGCCTGGCCACTTCCCTCATTTTATGAGGAATAAACTTATCTCCTTCTTCCACAACTATTGCCTCCCAATTATCTTTTGTGCAACATTTGGATTTGCAACATTTCTGGATCAGTGATGCAATGAATGCTATGAAGAACATCACCAGAAGAAAAGACAGCCCCAAAATCTGCAAAAATAAATACATACATAAATAAAATAATAATAAATAAATACAAATTAAAGGTGCACTATGTATTTTTTCTGGTGGAAGGCACAATGTTATTGTTTTGCCTGGAATGTTCCATAGTATGGGATTAAACATATCTCCATGGAGACAAGCAGTTGACCCCAATCTGAGGCAAATTTGCCCACAGTAAGAATGTGTGTTACTCAAGGTACTTTGCACTTAAACACCTGTAATACATTAAATACAAGACACTTACGTTTAATGCTATACTGTGGATTATTCCAGTCAAATCAATAACAACTCTACAGATATAAGCATGTGATGGACCCTAAACCAGAAAAGTTGAGTATGACAAACTACATCTACTGATATTGATACTACTGTATTACACCTAGCTGTTACAGAATGTTGATGAATGATAAATCAGCATAAATGAAAACGTTCTGACAAACTTTCAATGATCTAAGCTGCACTTGGCTGCAAATGTGGTATGACGTGTCTGGATCTGTTCAGGTAACACGGCTCAGTGTCTGGTTTGTCCTTCATAAAATGCTGAGCATGTTAGATTGCTGTTTAAGCCTGGCTTTTCAGTAATACACAAACTGATTTTATTCAATTCAGCCAAAAAACATCAGTGCTTACCCTAGATTCATCCTTCAGACCATATAAGATTCTACGTTCGTCCTCTGACAGATGACTCTCTTCTTTACAGGTGATGTTTTGCTGTGAGTGGCTGAAGCAACAGACTGACCATTCCCCATCGATGAGAGCTGAGGCGGGCCAGACAAGGCTCGCAAATAAAGCATGGATGAACCTGATAAATGTGTAACGTCCCCTTCTATAACAGCAGGCTCTCTGACAGTGTTTATCCGTCCATAGCAGGGCAAAAAGTATGACCAGAAATGGTAGAGCAATGTTAACAATACAATCGCGGAGTGGATTCTCACAGGAACACATCAGCTCTTCTTCAAATAGGAAGTGGTAGCCGAAGATGAGGATGACTATCACATAAAGCTTGGCTCGCTCCCGAACATGTGAGACAATATGACCTGCCATTTCAGGAGAGTTTTCCATCCTTAACCCTTGCTGCCAGCAGACTGATGCTGAAGCTGTTCTGCCAGAGGAAACTTTACCTTGAATGTTTTTTTGGTTTCTCTTTTACGTCTGTAAAGGGAGCCAAAATTGGTATTTTGCCAGGACAACTTGAGCACGCGATTCGTTCAAACCTGTTTCATTACAGACATAGTTTTTATTTATCTGACTTAAGAGACACAACAAGGCTAGCACTCAAAGGCTTGGCCTTAAATGCAGTCTTTTGTTTGCTTTGATGCATCGCTAAGATTCCTCCAAAGTTAGATACATGGGATAAGATTCAGATTTTCCTCTCTCAAGATTGATATGAGTCGTGTACATTCAGTTCTTGCTCAGTTTCACTTGGATTCATAATAAAGTTGTAAAGTTAGACCTGACTAAGGCCTAACTTACAGCAGCACAGTGCATTAGAGATATGTTTGTATTCTCCTTCCCTCTGATTATATTTAAACAAATGCTTCCCATCCAAGTGTATTAAATGGTTAATAATTCACAGCATATGTTCATAGATAATAGACAGATCTTTCTTGTGGTTGACTCAAATTGCTGTGATAAAGTGTCTTATCAGTATTCCGTTGAACTACTCTGATTTGGCGCCACAGCCTGTGTACTGAAGCTTCAGGGGACACGTATAGTTCATTCAGTATTAGTTCTGTCTTTGTGCCAGCACGGTAGCAGACAGGTTTAATCGAATTGCACTCATTTGTTTCTAAAGATGAAGCTCTTGGGGCAGACTCTGGCCTGGCTGGTCCATGTTCTGGTGCGTCGCTGGTTCCTCCTCTTCACTCTGTTCTCGCTGTACTACTACCACGTCATTCTGGACAATGACATGCTCTGCTCGTGCACTTCTCTGGACTTGGACTGCTGGGTCTACCTCTTCGTGCCCGGTCTGGTGCTGTTCGTGGCGCAGCTGTGGGTGGACCTGGTCTTTGCCCGCGGCTTCAGACTTCTCTGTGGAAAGGCTGGGGGGAGAGTGGCGCCGGTTCTGATCAGACGGATTCTCGAGGCCGGGTTTGTGGGTCTGCTGTGGGTCCTGTCGGTTCTGTTGGATGGACACTGGTATCAAAGTAACGCTGGAAATGGGAGAGAAGTGTTGAAAGCCTAAATCCTAGTAGTAAGATAGAAAGTGTGGCTCATCTCACAGCAACTTATTTGATAACCCTTGTGACCTGTGGAGAGTTTTATTCCTGTTTTATTGTTGTTGTCATTTTTCATGCTTAAATTGGCCATAAGTTCTCCTGTAGATATTTGAATGATTTTTGGTGACAATATTGACAATGTTGGCTTTTTTTATTTTTGTTTTTTCTCCCACTTACACGTGCTGTTTAGAGCCCTTTTACTACTTTTTTCATGGCTGTATCAGAAATTAAAATAAGAAGAGCATCAATCAATCGATGTAACAAAAAAGACAAACTTACAGCAAAACCAAATTAACATGCAAGTCCCATTAGTTCAGAGTGTATTCAATTTTTCAATTTTCAAATTGAGTCCAAACATCATCAAATCATCAAATCAATTTATTTTTATAATGCCCAAAATCACAACAACAGTTGCCTCGATGGGCCACAGGTAAAAGCAGTTCAGATAACTGTCCCAGAATGCCCCTGTCCTTTGACCCTCCTTCGCGGCGAGGAAAAACTACAAAAACCCCATGGGAAAAAGTAGAAACCTCGGGGAGAACCACAGTGAAGGAGAGATCCTACTCCCACGGACGGACAGGCTGCAGATGAACTAGGACTGACGCATCCACTTGGACTGTGGAGCCAGAACCACTCAAGAGGGAGGTGGCTTTAAAGAGTTCCTCCAGGCGGACGAGGAGCAGTCCACCAGTGTAGAGAGATCCCTCCAGCAGGAGATGAGGAACAGTTAATCTAAGTAGATGGAGTTCGTCCAGGCAGACGAGGTGTGGCTAATCCAGGGTTGAGGGAGTTCCTCCAGGCGGGTGGTGCATAGATCGTCCAGTGTAGAGATCGATCCTCCAGACAGATGGGGGTGGGGGGGTCGTCACTGGAGCAGCCGCCGCAGTGCCTGAAACAGTCTCCACTCCCCGGGGGAAGTGGAGAGAAAGAGAAACATGTGAACAGCAATGAACAGACTGCAGTTGAAGTAATATTAAATATTGTTGATAGGTAAAGTAGGAAGAACCAGAGGATAGTGTTCAAGCTGCCATACTTCCCCCAGCAGAATTGCTCCAAGGGCAGCGTAGCTAAAACTGTAGGTTTTTATTTCCGTTCCTAACTGGCCTGACCATAAGCTATTTCAAAGAGGAACGTTTTGAGCCTGGTCTTAAATGTAGAGACTGTGTCGGCCTCTTTTACATGAACAGAGAGCTGGTTCCATAACACAGGAGCTTGGTAGCTAAATGCTCGACCTCCTACTGTGCTTTTAGAGACTCTGGGGACTAACAATAGTCCAGCATTTTGAGAACGAAGAGCTCTGTTTGGATGGTACGCTACTATTGCATCTTTGAGGTAGGATGGGGCCATATTGTTTAAAGCTTTATAAGTCAGGAGGAGGATTTTAAATTTGATTCTAAACTCAACAGGAAGCCAGTGAAGAGACTCTAACACTGGTGAAATATGATCTCTTTTTCTAGTACCTGTTAATAATCTTGCTGCTGCATTTTGAACCAGTTGAAAGCTTCTTATAGAGCTTTTAGGACACGCTATAAGCAGGGCGTTACAATAGTCTAATCTGGATGTGACAAATGCATGGATGAGTTTTTCGGCATCATCTCTGGGCAGGATTTTTCTAATTTTGGTTATGTTACGCAAATGAAAGTAGGCTGTTTTACAGGCTTGATTTATATGTGCTTTGAACGAGAGATCTTGGTCAAATAGGACCCCAAGGTTTCTTACAGTAGAGCTGGGGGCTACAGTGATATTGTCCAGAGAAACTATCTGGTCAGATAAAGAGTCTCGCAGGTGCTTAGGGCCCAGCAGAATGACCTCGGTTTTTTCAGGGTTAAGGAGCAGATAATTAAGAGTCATCCAAGTTTTTATGTCTTTCACGCAGGCACTAAGTCTGTCTACATGATGGGTCTGATCAGGTTTCATTGATAAATAAAGCTGAGTGTCATCTGCATAGCAGTGGAAGTTAATGCCATGCTTTCTGATGATCATACCTAAGGGCAGCATATAAAGTGTGAACAGAACTGGACCGAGTACTGAACCCTGCGGCACACCGTAGGTTACTTTAGAACATGGGGAAGATCTCTGGTTTACATTAACAAACTGGTACCTATCAGATAGATAGGATTTAAACCAGCTAAGGGCGGTTCCACTGACACCTACATCACATTCTAACCTCTGCAGTAGAATGTTGTGGTTGATGGTTTCAAACGCTGAGCTGAGGTCCAACAGAACCAGGATTGAGACCTGTCCATCATCAGCAGCTAATAACAGATCATTTGTGACTTTAACTAGTGCAGTTTCAGTGCTGTGGTATGCACGGAACCCTGACTGAAAAACTTCAAATAAATTATTGTCCTGCAGGTGGCGACAAAGCTGTTTAATCACAATTCTTTCAAGGATTTTAGAGACAAAGGGCAGATTAGAAATAGGTCTATAGTTTGCCAGTATGTCGGGGTCTAGATTAGGCTTTTTCAAAAGTGGTTTAATCACTGCATATTTGAAGGACTGAGGGACATAACCACTTTCTAGTGAAGTATTTATTATATTAAGAATGGGAACATGATTCTGTCCATTTTTTGAATGTCAGTCACACTTTCGGTCCAGTCCTTGATTGTCGGTTTTGTTTGAGTCTTTCAGATCTTCGTGATGCCTTTCTTTCTTGTTGCCAGGTATACTCCACAAATATCTATATACTGTGTTCATGACAGGAGTTTTAAGGCCCAAACTTACACACTCAAGTGAAATGGAGTGCCAATGACAGGAGGAGGTCTGTCTCAAAACACATGGTAGTAATGGGCCGTTATGGGCAGTTAGTGTTTCCCGGTGAATAGTGAGCGCGTTGACACAGTGTAGAAAAAAAGTGACACTTTCTTCCAACAAAATCACATTTTTGGAGGGAATTTTGTTCCATTGTGAGGTACATACTGCATATCTTCCCATTCTTCATCTGTCAAAAAGAACTACCTTCTCTGTCCCACTTATTTTGCATATATTTAGTAGAATAGTTGTTCAGATTATTATGGCAGTTATATCATTTGGATATTATTTCCCTTGAAAGTTCTGACTCGTTCACCTTAATAAAAAAAAAATCCATTAATGGATTATGATGGCTATCATTGCTTGTTTAATTTCTTCACTGTAATAACTCCTTATTTGTAAGTACCTAAAAGTCCTGTTTTTCTAAGTCAAAGGACTCAACATATCAAAGCTTTTGATTTGACTTTCTTTTACATCTGGTGAAATACGTTTCAGTTATCCCTATCTTAAATCTGAAGTTGTTGTTATTTGTTGTTGTCAAGTTTTGATCATATGCCCAGCTCCAGATTGTAACATCTTTGTTTTGATTAGTTCTTTTCATGTATAACCACAGATTTTACCCAGGGATTTAGACGATTTAGACGTAAGCATGGAATGAGATTCCATTTTTCAAGGTCCTCCTTTTTACCTGAGAAAAGAAGGGTATAGTTTTTCTTTAAAATTGTGTAAAAAAAATCTTTGTGAAGGATTATACCTAAATGTTTGCGAGATTCTGTTACACATATTTGGAAATTAATTTCAATATTAAAAATCTAAAAAATCTGCCCCGCAATGAGTTGGCCACTGTCCAGGGTGTACCCCGCCTAAAGCCCAAAGTCACTGGGATAGACTCCAGTCACCTGCGACCCCTAACAGGAACCACCAGTAGAAAATCCTAAAAAACCCTAAAAACCCCACAAACCGTACATAAAGTACACTGCACTTCTCATAACCGTTTAGTAAATGTATACAATCACAATTGAATACAATTAACCTGAACACAGTCATGTCCAAAGACATGACTGTGTTCAGGTTAATTGGAAACTCTAAATTGTCCCTAGTGTATGAATGTGAGAGTGAATGGTTGTCTGTCAATGTCTCTGTCTCTCTGTGTCAGCCCTGCGACGAGTTGGCCACTGTCCAGGGTGTATCCCACCTAAGGCCCAAAGTCACTGGGATAGGCTCCAGTCACCTGCGACCCTGGGAACGGGAATAAACGGTAGAAAATGAGTGAATGAATGAATACAATCACAATTACTACATAGACACTTCTGACACTTCCAGATGTTTGTCAGGGTTGGCCTCAGTCTTGACCTCTGTTAACAAAAAATAAATACACATTGAATGGTCATACTTTATTAATAGGTCTTTCATTCAGATAAATTGGAGCATTCTGTCCATACTTGTTTTTAGAGTGCTGCGGGGCTGGAGTTTCCTCCCCATGGCTTATGGGTAACAAAATGTAAAGGTACTTTATCAGCTGTCCATTCCTTGAATTTTGTCTTACATATGTATTAGTAAAACATTTAAATGGAAAAACTGGCTTGGTTACCAGTTAAAGTCTACATGACAGGTTCTCATTATATTCATATTATCACTTAGTTTGCTGGGAAGGCAATTAAAGTTTACATTTACAGGAAGTAGTGCTGAGTTCTAAAACGGAATCCACCTATGTCAAAAAGTGACGTACCATTAAAAATACGTAGACAATTTACAGACAACTGACACATTTTTCTGTCAATTTAAATTGTTCATTCATCAAAATTAGGGTTAGGGTTAGTGGGTTAGGGTTAGGGTTAGGGTTAGGGTTAGGGTTTAGGGTTTAGGGTTAGGGTTAGTGGGTTAGGGTTTAGGGTTAGTGGGTTAGGGTTGGGGTTAGGGTTAGGGTTAGGGGTTAGGGTTAGGGGTTAGGGTTAGGGTTAGTAGGGTAATGGTTAGGGTTAGGTTAGGGTTACATTATTATTAGGGTTAGGGTTAGGGGTTAGGGTTAGGGGTTAGGGTTAGGGTTAGTAGGGTAATGGTTAGGGTTAGGTTAGGGTTACATTATTATTAGGGTTAGGGTTAGTGGGTTAGGGTTAGGGTTAGTAGGGTAATGGTTAGGGTTAGGTTAGGGTTACATTATTATTAGGGTTAGGGTTAGTGGGTTAGGGTTAGGGTTAGGGGTTAGGGTTAGGGTTAGTAGGGTAATGGTTAGGGTTAGGGGTTAGGGCAGGGGTGGGCAATTATTTTGACGCAAGGGCCACATTGGATTTTTACACTTGCCTGGGGTCCGGACCATTTTACACACATACTACTACACATAGACTTAATGCCTAAAATACACAAAAAATTACTACAGAATAGCAAAAATCATTATCTTTATTTAGTGGGAACAGTGCAGTTGATCACTCCTTTTATCCAATGCATCAAAGTTTGGTGTTATTCTAGTGGTGGCTGTTCTCAAAACTGATTTTTAATGAACAAGCAGCTGCTCAGGAAACTATAAAATGACAAATGCACCACACCTAACTCATACAATTTTATATTGAATGCTTTGCGGGCCGGATCAAAATGCCAAAAGGGCCGCATGTGGCCCCCGGGCCTTAGTTTGCCCCCCTCTGGGTTAGGGTTAGGGTTAGTAGGGTAATGGTTAGGGTTAGGTTAGGGTTACATTATTATTAGGGTTAGGGTTAGTGGGTTAGGGTTAGGGGTTAGGGTTAGGAGTTAGGGTTAGGGTTAGGGTTAGGGTTAGGGTTAGGGTTAGGGTTAGTAGGGTAATGGTTAGGGTTAGGGTTAGGTTAGGGTTACATTATTATTAGGGTTAGGGTTAGTGTTAGGGTTAGGGTTAGGGTTAGGACTATAGTTATGGGAAGCTCATCCCCTCCGGGGGACCGACAATGCACCGGTCTCAGCCCATGCCAAGTACTCCCGAGCCGGTTAGGGTTAGGGTTAGGGTTACATTATTGTTATTATTACATTATCAGGTTAGGGTTAGGGGGTTAGGGTTACATTATTATTATTATAACATTATCAAGTTAGGGTTAGGGTTAGCGTTAGGGTTAGGGTTAAGGGGTTAGGGTTAGGGTTAGGGTTACATCATCATTATTATTATTACATTATCAGGTTAGGGTTAGGGGGTTAGGGTTACATTATTATTATTACATTATCAGGTTAGGGTTAGGGTTAGGGTTAGGGTTACATTATGATTATTACATTATCAGGTATTGTTATTTGTCAAATCATAACTGTGTGGGTTTCAAAAGTACTAAAAGCTAATTGTAAGGAGAGTTAGAGGAACTATATGGAAACAACTGCATAAAACTATTCCAGATAGTCGCTTCTGAGTCATGGTGCAATATTGAAAGGAAGGACTATGGGTGGGGCTAACGGTTCAAACTAAAACATGTTTCTGTCTCACGGTTCAAAATCAGGTACAGGCCCATTAATAGTAAACTAACATATGTCATAATTACTGCCCACATCCAGCCAAGAATTGTAAACATTATGAAAACTGTCAAACTGGGAACATATGGGCAAAATGTTTAGTAAAATCTTAAATACAATTATATTCACAACGAGTTAGTCAAATGTGCAACCTGTCATATGCATTTTAAACAAATTAGGTCTTGAATGGCTGAACCCTTCATATGTCTTCTTATCCCTTTAAATGTACACACAAAAGATGGTAATGTGTGCTGAAAAGGTATCGTATGTAAGGCTGAATAGACAGAGAGCTATTTTTTATCCAATTTCCTTTGTCATTATGTGATTTTTTTACTTACTTCTAATGGTGTACAGGTTTACTATGAGCCGCCATAGTTGTTTCCACTTGTTTGATGAGGTAATCCACAAAAACACAGTTAAAATTCTGACAGTGGCAACTCCTTGTCTTTGTAGTAATTAATGTTTTCATTTAATGAGTGTTACAGAATACGGCATTTGGTGATTATCTATCTTTGCTTCTTATTTCTTTACGGAAAGATGTTGTGTAACATTGTGAAGTAAAAAAATAAAAAATAAGAGGAGCAGAGACAGAGCAGTAGAGTTAGAGAAACAGAGTCAGAGGAGCAGAGTTAGAGGAGCAGAGACAGAGGAGCAGAGACAGAGGAGCAGAGATAGAGGAGCAGAGACAGAGGAGAAGAGACAGAGGAACAGAGATAGAGGAGCAGAGACAGAGGAACAGAGATAGAGGAGCAGAGATAGAGGAGCAGAGACAGAGGAGCAGAGACAGAGGAGCAGAGACAGAGGAACAGAGATAGAGGAGCAGAGACAGAGGAACAGAGATAGAGGAGCAGAGACAGAGGAGCAGAGACAGAGGAGCAGAGACAGAGGAGCAGAGACAGAGGAACAGAGATAGAGGAGCAGAGACAGAGGAGCAGAGACAGAGGAGCAGAGACAGAGGAACAGAGATAGAGGAGCAGAGACAGAGGAGCAGAGTTAGAGGAGCAGAGACAGAGGAGCAGAGTCAAAGGAGCAGAGACAGAGGTACATAACGGAGCTGAACGGATGTGTGTTCCGTTGTTGACTCAGAACAGTACTCTGACTTCCTGACACTTACCTGTATGTATTAAAAGATCATAACTAGAGGAGAGAGCTGTATCAAAAATGCATAATGCAGTTATAATAAGTATATAGTATCTATCTATCTATCTATCTATCTATCTATATATATATATATATATATAAAAGGAGAATCTAAATGTGGCGTGGTTTTCTTTGTCTAAGACAGTCAACCCTGTTCCAGGATGTTACTGTGAACATTAAACTGAAACTACAATTGTTGCTTAGACAGGAAGAACTCACAGTTCACTCAGAGTGTGTGAAGATGGAGGTGTTTAAAGAAGCTCTGAACAAGTTATTTTCTCTGATCAACCACAACTTGGGCCTGTATGTCACGGTCATTGTAACTGCTTCCTACCACCTGATGTTTGAAAGGGACTTCGCCTGCTCCTGCAAACCTCAGAATGGGCAGAGAAACGCTTGTAACCTGCATATGGTCCTGCCCGTGTTTCTGCTGTGGGCCATCCTGCTCCTACGTGACAAAAGCCTCCAGCGCATGTGCCACAACCTAAAGGTATAGTATATGAGTGCTTTTGAAAAATAATCTTCTTAGAACACTCTCATTCAGGGTGTACACTTCATGATTCACTGTGATTTATCAAATTTTTAATCCAATTTGTCCAAGTACTGCACAGAGGATTAATCTGACACATGCATTAATGTGTCCGATTTAAAATGTATGATTAAATTGTCCCTAATAGCGCTCATGATTGTGATATCACACATCCTCAAATTTCATTTTCAGTTCATATCACACCAAATAAAATGTTTTTATGCTAAATACTAAACTCTCAAACCATGTTCTGACACTATAGAGTGAGTTTGTAGAGTTATAGAGTTTGTATATACCAGTAGTGATCCTGCAGCCTAACAGGCTGTTTTCACTGTTTTTCTACTTTTTCACCCCCTTGTTTTGTCTAATAGAGCCTTAAGTGCTGTTGCAAATAGATGTGGCTTCACAGCACTGCAATGGAGCAGACGTAACAGTCGTGCGTAACACCAAAGAGCAGCCCGATGTGCAACACAAGTTTGATTAGTTTGATTTGATTGCAGGGGCTTCAATAGTTGTGGGCTCTACTTTGACGGTAAAGAGGCCTCCTGTGAGGCAACCACCACTCAGCTGTGAAGGAGCCTTCAGGGAGGAGTTAGTAGAAGGAGGAATTGGTTTCAGAAAGGGCCTAAAGGCACGTTTCCATTGGCTCACTTTGGAACAGACTGGGACTGTCCCAAAGTGTCTCCATTGCCATAAGTGAAGCGTACTGGCCTGTTTAAGGGGTCTGAAGAGGATATGAGTGGTACTAGCTCCTAGAGCATGCAGCTTCATACTTTTGGATCCTGGAGCACTTTAGTGTGAGCTGATTGGATACGACAGAATGTGGATGAAATCAAACTTCAAAAAGAAGATATAAGTTAAAAATTAATTTCTCACCAAACACGGACTTGATCTTTTGATAGACCATCGCATTTCCAATTATGGTAATTTATTTGTTGAGCTGACAGACTTAGCAAAACAACAACAGCTAGCACATGTTAACCTCAGTTATTTCCCATTTAGTGACTCACTCATGTCAAGATCTGAAATGTCCATTGCATAATGCATGTAATACTGTCCAAACCCAAAGCATTTCATATAGCGTAGTGACAATGTGCCGTAAAGGTGCAGAGAAGAGAAATAAACACAGAAAAAGCAGACAATAAACTGAAAGTTGTTTCTTGTTTACTCTTACTTGAGCCACATCTCACTGCGCCACAATTACTAAACGTCTTTTTGTGAATCACTGAAACTGACTCGTGAAGAAATAACATAATTCAAGTATTTATTGAGAAAACATTAGTTATTTTTGGGTAACATTAGCTGCACCAGACCACTGCGAGCCAGGACCTGAGGAGGAAGACACACTCCACCTTCAACAGAAGCGTCCCGAGACACTCCTCTGTGAACTGGTCTAGTGGCTTCAGAAACAGATGGCTACAGGTGTTATGCTCCCATACTCTCCCACACTCTCCGACACTCTCCCACACTCTCCCACACTCTCCCATACTCTCCCATACTCTCCCATACTCTCCCATACTCTCCCATACTCTCCCCTATAGTCCTCCAGGCACTGCGTACTTCAGCAGCTCTATTTGAAATAAGGCTGTGGGTTGAGTTTAGGGGTTTAGTCCCTTAAAGTTTACAGAGAATAGAAACAGAAACAAAACAAAAAAAAAATTTTTTTTTGTACAATTCCTTCTTCCAGAGGTCGTGTGACTGCAGGTGGATCGTGATCATAGTACGTATTATCCAGGCTGCCTGTGTCAGTTTGATCTGGGTGGCTGCAGTCCTTGTGGACGGAGACTGGTGGCTCTGCTGCATGAACGACGGCACTCAAATCCAGGCGACAGTCGCATGCAAACCTGACTCTGAACGCACCATGGAGGAGAAATCTATCTCTGCAGATCTTAAAAGTCAATCCAGGGTGAGTCACATATTTCTAAATAACAAAACTATTATACAGCCTTAATTTCAGCTTAGTTTACTTTGGTCTAGATCAGTGGTCTTAAACTTATTTTGAGCCGAATATAGAAAATCAGAGCTGGTAAGGGGGCGCAACATAGACAGACTTGAAACTAAAATACATTTTCCGTACCCACAAAATCTATATACATAGGACATTTCATCTGCCAGAAGTTTTACATTTTTAAGGCATAATTGGAGTTTAGAAATGATAATACCTTATAAGCCACAAACTACCTGATAAGCTCATGTTGATAGTAATTAAGTAATGTATTATTTGGCCCAGTGATTATTAATGCTGTGATCTGCACAAGCCTGGGATTTTAAAACAGGTCCTCTCTCTATGTCTGAAACAGTGGTTTAACATTAGAGGTGTGAATCCTTTAGTCCATGGTGATCCAATTCGATGCCAATTTTTGGCATTTTTTGTCTCAATTCAATTAAAAATCAATTCCTGATTCCTGATTCTCAATTAAATTCCAAAGATTTTTTTGTCTTTATATTTATTAGTCTTAATGGCATATCTTATTTTTTATGATCCAATTACTGTCCCACTGAAGTTATCAAACTTATGAAGGCCTATTTGTCAAAGTTAACAATCTTTCCCAATGAATCTTTTTGCCTGTTAACAGTAGTTAGCGCTTTAGCTTTCCTCCGTCGCTAACAACAACAAAAACACGATGCAATTGAAAGTTGTGGTTGTCTACCGTTCATCTCTTCTCTCTCACTCTTGCCTCAAGTAAGTCTCCTGCTCTCTGTGCGCGTTTGGTGCATGCGTGATACTTCCTGCTCACTGATACTGCACCTCCTGCTCACTGATACTTCACCTCCTGCTCACTGATACTTCACCTCCTGCTCACTGATACTTCACCTTCTGCTCACTGATACTGCACCTCCTGCTCACTGATACTGCACCTCCTGCTCACTGATACTTCACCTCCTGCTCGTTGATACTTCACCTCCTGCTCACCGATACTTCACCTCCTGCTCACTGATACTTCACCTCCTGCTCACTGATACTGCACCTCCTGCTCACTGATACTTCACCTCCTGCTCACTGATACTTCATCTCCTGCTCACTGATACTTCACCTCCTGCTCACCGATACTTCACCTCCTGCTTGTTGATACTTCACCTCCTGCTCACTGATACTTCACCTCCTGCTTACTGATACTTCACCTGCTGCTCACTGATACTTCACCTCCTGCTCGTTGATACTGCACCTCCTGCTCGTTTATACTGCACCTCCTGCTCACTGATACTTCACCTCCTGCTCACTGATACTTCACCTCCTGCTCACCGATACTTCACCTCCTGCTTGTTGATACTGCACCTCCTGCTCACTGATACTTCACCTCCTGCTCGTTGATACTTCACCTGCTGCTCACTGATACTTCACCTCCTGCTCACTGATACTTCACCTCCTGCTCGTTTATACTGCACCTCCTGCTCACTGATACTGCACCTCCTGCTCACTGATACTTCACCTCCTGCTCACTGATACTTCACCTCCTGCTCACTGATACTTCACCTCCTGCTCGTTGATACTGCACCTTCTGCTCACTGATACTTCACCTCCTGCCCGCTGATACTTCACCTCCTGCTTGTTGATACTGCACCTCCTGCTCACTGATACTTCACCTCCTGCTCACTGATACTTCACCTCCATCTCACTGATACTGAACCTCCTGCTCACTGATACTTCACCCGCTGCTCACTGATACTTCACCTCCTGCTCACTGATACTTCACCTCCTGCTCGTTGATACTTCACCTCCTGCTCACTGATACTGCACCTCCTGCTCGTTGATACTTCACCTCCTGCTCACTGATACTGCACCTCCTGCTCACTGATACTGCACCTCCTGCTCACTGATACTTTACCTCCTACTCACTGACACTTCACCTCCTGCTCACTGATACTTCACCTCCTACTCGTTGATACTTCACCTCCTGCTCACCGATACTTCACCTCCTGCTCACCGATACTTCACCTCCTGCTCACTGATACTTCACCTCCTGCTCACTGATACTTCACCTCCTGCTCACCGATACTGCACCTCCTGCTCACTGATACTGCACCTCCTGCTCACTGATACTTCACCTCCTACTCACTGACACTTCACCTCCTGCTCACTGATACTTCACCTCCTGCTCACTGATACTTCACCTCCTACTCGTTGATACTTCACCTCCTGCTCACCGATACTTCACCTCCTGCTCACTGATACTTCACCTCCTGCTCACTGATACTTCACCTCCTGCTCACCGATACTGCACCTCCTGCTCACTGATACTTCACCTCCTGCTCGTTGATACTTCACCTCCTGCTCACTGATACTTCACCTGCTGCTCACTGATACTTCACCTCCTGCTCGTTGATACTGCACCTCCTGCTCACTGATACTGCACCTCCTGCTCACTGATACTTCACCTCCTGCTCACTGATACTTCACCTCCTGCTCACTGATACTGCACCTCCTGCTCACTGATACTTCACCTCCTGCTCACTGATACTGCACCTCCTGCTCACTGATACTTCACCTCCTGCTCACTGATACTGCACCTCCTGCTCACTGATACTGCACCTCCTGCTCACTGATACTTCACCTCCTGCTCGTTGATACTGCACCTTCTGCTCACTGATACTTCACCTCCTGCCCGCTGATACTTCACCTCCTGCTTGTTGATACTGCACCTCCTGCTCACTGATACTTCACCTCCTGCTCACTGATACTTCACCTCCTGCTCACTGATACTTCACCTCCTGCTCACTGATACTTCACCTCCTGCTCACTGATACTGCACCTCCTGCTCACTGATACTGCACCTCCTGCTCACTGATACTGCACCTCCTGCTCACTGATACTTCACCTCCTGCTCACTGATACTTCACCTCCTGCTCGTTGATACTGCACCTCCTGCTCACTGATATTTCACCTTCTGCTGATTAAAAATCATCTTGTGGGGCCACCAGAAATCGTCTTGAGGGCCACATTGATTAAATAAAGTTGAGGCACAAATGTTGCACAGATAGGCCAGTGACTACTGACCATATGCTTGTGACCAGGACCAAGGAAAACACAGATATATAGAGGGCAGCAGGTGACGGCTAAAGAAAAAGCTAGAAGCTACCTATAACAGAAGCTTGTCAGGGACCAGGGAACCGAGCGACCCCACTGGGCACTGACACAGACAGGCTATATCCCAGCATCTGTGGGGATAAAAGACAACATGCAAATGACCCCAAATGTACATTTAAACACACAGTAGCACTACACACTACACTACCAGGCATTAGTTCAGCATGTGGCACAACTGAAACCAAGCAGCAGCTTACCTCACGCTCTAAACATTGTGCTTAAATTATTTGAATGATTAGCAATGCAGAAATGAACAACGGAGGAGGGGGCGTGTGGACCGGGCTCTGGGCTCTACCTGTTCCTTGTATAACGAGGGTCGAACCACCCATAGCTACATGCTGTTGACCCAATCACCATAGCCTAAAGATAAGAAAAAAAGTTAAAAGATCTCAAATAGGACAGCAACGGTGCAAAACAACATAACGTGATTGTGAACATGTTTTGAGTGAGCTTCAGCCACATCAATAAATCAAACTTTACTTATAAAGCACTTTTCATACATATAATCTCACTCAAAGCCCCATATATCAGCATTCATGGTCTTGTTTGGTGTGAAAAACTAAAAACTGCTGGCTAATGCTTATGCTGTTGATGTTATTTGAGAGGGACTTGTTAAACAGCACAAATCTGCTCACCTGTTGTAGTTCTAACTAAAAAACAAGCATGACCTACACCTTTGATTAAGAACAATGCTTATAGTCCTGGTTTGGAGCTGGTCATTCTTGATTTTGTTTTCTGTTCTTCAGAACTATGGTCTGATCGTGCTTCTGACAGCAGCAGCTGTGGCACTCCTTATGTCATGTGTGTGCCCATGTTGTGAGAAAAGCAATGGTGAACTCTCTGAAGTCATCTTTGAGGAGGGTCAACAGCTGGTGTTCGACCTTCTGCACAAAGAAGCCATAAAGCGTCTGACTGAGCAAGTGGAGAACCACATGAAGGAGAAAGAGTGGGTGATGGCTTCTGAGACAGTCGGACTGCTCGCCAACGAGATAACAACGAATGTGGACGGTAAGAACATCTGTCTTCTATGTGTTGAGGTTTGTTTGATAGTGTTTTATATTGCATTAACATAGTGGCACATTTGAGTCGGCTGTACGCCTGCTGTGAAAAAGTTTTGTTGTATTTGCATAACAGACAAAGCATGATCACCTTATGCCTCTCCAGCATGCTCTAATTACCGCAACCTTTAACCCTTGGCCAGGACACTCCCAGAGCGCCCTCTGGTTGCACCTACGCCGAAGCAAGTTCCTACGTTTGTGAATTTCACTGACAATGGCAATAAACAATTTCTGATTCTGATTCTGATTCTGATTCTGGTGTAAAATGGCTCCACCAATTATATTAGAAATGTAATTGATGCAGATAGCATTACTACTGATGGTACTAGCACTGATGACTACAACCTTTTGTCTCTTGTGGATTGTTTTTCTTTATTTAATTACATATAACTGTTGCTTTAGTTTTTGTATTTTGTATTTTTTGTGAAACAAAAGTGTAAAACATGTCTTTGGACAATGGGAGGAAGCTGGAGAATCTGGAGAGAATCCACAGTAACAAGGGGAGGACAACGTGCACCCATTTACCCCATTTACCCCAAGTTATGATCACAACTATCATTTCATAGTGTACCACTGTTCATGAACTTGTTCTGGTGGCAGATTCTTCGTTGGTTCTTGTGTTAACTTAAGTTAGTGGTGTTGTAGTCTTATTTTAGACCTGGCTTAACCCTAGTTTAGACCTGATGTAGTTCTGTTGTAGATCAGGTTTGGATTCAGTCTCACTCTCAAGGCAAAATATTTGTGCGGTACTTTGTGTGAATTGCGAAAACGTTGAGAACCACTGTTCTAAATATCTCATTTATAAATCTACACATGAATTATGTAATTTGTGACATAAAAGTGTGGTAGTATGTTTTATTTATTCTATTATTATTTTAACTTGTTCCTACTTTCTTCTTTACAGAGTAATGAAGGTGACACAGAAGCAGCGCAGCCTTCAGACACACCAGTTTAATCTGTCTATGAACCTATGTTTCATCACTCCTCACTCATCCATCTTATACAGGATTGTACATTTGTTTGTATATAGGTTTCTTTTCCCCCCCACATTTGACAAACTGTTAAACAGCCCAACTAAAACACTCACTATTATGTAGAACAGGGGTCTGCAACCATTATTATCAAAAGAGCCATTTTGCCCCCTCTTCTGCCAAAAAAAAAAAACGTCGGGAGCCGCAACAAATAACCGACACTACAAAAGCCGTCAGCACGTAAAGGCGAAGGCTGATGACGTTATGTGACTGACGTATATTTGCAAATTAGAAATTAAAAATAGTTATTTTAAAATTAGATGTCATCAACTTAAACTCCAAGATAACTGCCCAACAAAATAAACTAATTTACGAATAAAAATGAATTAAGAAATACGATTTATTTATGTTAAGCTTTTTTTTTCAAGGCCAAAGGGAGCCGCTACAATGAGGGTGAAGAGCCGCATGCGGCTCCGGAGCCGCAGGTTGCAGACCTCTGATGTAGAAGAACAAAAGACCGAAAAACCATTACTACCATTTATACATGTCCATGCTTAACTGAGATGAGAGTATAGGTGACAATTATTGTGTCGATCCAGTAGGCTAATGCTCACTGCTAAATACTGTATTCCTTCCATTCAGATATGTATTACGACTATAGTCAATATGGATACACGTATTATAGCTCTTAAAACCTTTCAGAGAGTGATATGATGGCATTCTACACTCTGAAATCCACCACTTTGTATAATTCAGGACATGAGATTGCATGGACTGGATTAAAGATTCAAACGATGCCATTAATTGTTATTTTTTCTTCTAATTAATGACTTATGTTATGTTTTTTTAACATACTTAGAAGTTATAGTAAGTAAATGCTTAATTTGTGTGCGCTGTTAATTAAAAAAAATGAAATATTGTCATTTGAGGGTCTGCACACAAAGTATTCAGTTTCATTCTTCAACTTGGAGAAACGCACTTTGATAAAGCAAGCAGCAGATCTTATTGCTGGCCTTTAAAATATAAACTCGAAGATAAATAATTACTACAATAAAGTTGTGAAATAATATTAATAGGCTTTGTAATGAAAAGCTTATAAGCTTTTTTATAAAAAGAAGATGCAGTCTAAATAAATCTGATCAACTGTTGAAGTAGTACAACGTAAGGCTCATTACATAAGAATAATAAAATATTTGGGCGCCGGGCACTACCAAAAGAATAAAGTCATATGTGGTCTGAGCTCAGCTCAACATTATGTCCAAAAACTCTGAAAAGAAAGTACAATTTCAATTCTCTACTCAAGTTAATGTAAATGAGAACTTCTTCACTTCACCTCTGCACTGGAGTTGGAAGTCCAAGAGAGAATCATTTTTCTCCATTTCTCTCTTTTTGATTGCTCTGTGGTGGTGGGATATTAGTTGTGTATTTTTGCCATTAATGTTAATTTTGTGTTTTGCACATTGCTTACATTTTGCATTTTTGTTGGAAGCTACATTCTGAATTGTTGTGTTGCTATATATTGGACCCTTTGCACTAGTATTTTCCTGCCCCAAATAAGCTAAAGCAAAAAATAAAATATACAGAATTGTATATATTTAGTAATAAAATTGCAGATTTGACTGTGAGACTAAAAATGTCATTGTGGTTCATTGTTCATTTTGTGTGATATAATACAATTCAATCTAAAATAATTTACTTAGATATATTACTGTGTTTATATTGATATATTATTATTTATTAGGATTAATTTTGTTTGTGGAAAATTTAGCCATGAAAACATTTGCTCGTTCAAGCCAGGGTCCTGTAAAAAATTAAACCTCAAATAAATAAAAATAAAACAAATAATGATTTGACATTTTGACATTTGAAATTTGACACTACTTTCTGCCTGAACACATAAGCTTCACCATAATACATGAAACAACATTCACTATAATAAAATGTAAGATCTGTGTTATTTGCAATGACCAAAGGTAGAGAACAAACCGATTTTCATTAAAGTAAACTCAAACTTCTCCACTTTACATTGATCAATCAAGAGGTGACTGTTTTTGATGCTAAAAGCTGACTCTAAACCTAGATGTTATTTCTTTTTTTCATAGATATGTGTATTTTGCAGTATTGAATTCATACTTCTCCCTCAAATCAAAACGACCTATTGTTGTGGTTGTTTGTTTGGAGCCTAAAAAACGACCAAACAAGGCGTATGGACGGCTAAAACAGCACATGTTGTGGAATTTTTATGTAATAAGTCCAAGGAAAAATAATAGGTGCAAACAGAAGAATAAAGGTAGAATAACAAAGGTATCAGCTGCGACATTTCACGCAGGCAATTTTCCCTTACACGCCCCTGTAGGCCATCTCTAAATTACACTCATTATAAGCCAATAGACGCTTTAAAAGTTTGGAAACAAAAACATTCTAAATTCGGAATAGAGGCTAAAATGAAGTCATGTGATTTCAGAAAGTGGGATTTAACCTCAGAATATCACAAAATATGAAACATTTGGATGATTCTGGAAAACCACTCAGACACATGTGAGTGACATCAGAGGTGCTTCAAACACATTTATTGTATTTTACTTTATGTTTTAGGAAATTATGATAAACTCTTTGAATTAAATCCGGAAAAATACTCACAGATATGTTGACCCCACAATAATGTTTCATTTTATCTAGAGAGATATATTAGATACTATACCATAAATTCGATTCAATTTTTGCAGCTAAAATAACATTTTTAGGGTATAAATTGTATTTTGTCCATTGTTTGTTATAGAAAAGCAAACTAACTGACCTTTCTAGCCTGGAAACTGAAATGTGTTGCTTTTTCCCCAACACAAACACTTAAAACCAGTAGAATTTAGCTCCACTGTGAGCTAATCATTGACAAAATTACAGTCAACTTAATTTTGCCTCCAGTTGTCTCTATTCCGGAATTTTGATGACATCACATTTTAAGAAAATTCGACACAGACTAAAAAGCCATTTTCAGGCCGCCCAGGAAATTGGTGTGTTGTTGACTTGTTTTTGCACATGTTCATTAAACTTTTTACACAAATAAATCTACTTTATATAATATTTTAACGTGACTTTTCCCTCATCGCCATTTACATGGCGTCAAACCGGAAGTGCGTTTTCGTCAGGAGCGCGGATCTGTGGCAAAAAGAGGCAAAAGTGGAAAAAAAATAAGGTGAATAGAGATGTGAAAACATGGCGTACCACCAGTTCTGGAGATTCCAGGCTTGCTCCATGTTCATCTTTAGCACAGATCCAGAGAAAAACGTCTTTTCTGATGATGACATCCACTCATTCTGATCACAAACAGCAAAATCCACAATCAAAGAGCGAGCGCTAAACGTCAGGGTGTGACAACAAGTGACATCGCAGAGTTGAATAAAATAGATTTTTAATGTATCTTTTTAAAATTATTATGATCTATTATTTGCCATAATCAGGGAATTTGAGATTTAGGTTGATTTATTACGAAATATGAAACATAATTAGGTGTATGAAAATGATATGTAAATAATAATTTCATTAATATTCTCCAACAATGCAAATGGTTCTGCAGTAATATACGTTTATTATTAAAAGCTACAAAAGCAAAATGTATTCTATTTTTAACAATTCAAAATACGAAAATCATTAGTAATAAAATAGAGGGTTAAATCTGATTTAATCAGACAATTTATAGATTCTTTTAAATTCCTTTCCCCTCTTTTGTATAAACTTTTGCTAAACCTTTTATGGCCAGCAGTGTTGGGTGTAACTTAAGTTATTTTAACTTAGTTACTGTAATTAAATTACAGTTTTAGTACTTTAGTAGTGTAACGCATTACTTTGAAAATACTTACCTAAATACTAAATACTTACCTACTTACCTAATTAAATACTCAGTTACTTTCAACACCAACAACAACGTTCAGGAAGAGAATGCACCATTCCTCTGTAGCACACAGCCTGAACAAGGAGCATGTTCAGTGTTCTCAAAGTGAAAAACCCATGGGCCTGACTTCTACTGTCAGTAAAATGCCTCAGAGTCAGAGATCAGCAGCTCATAGCAGCGTGTTATACATTTCTATTTGTGTTACGTCTTTTGAGGCAATTTCCTCTGTTTAATTGTCATTAATAAAATGTACAACCCACATTTGATTAATTCACACAACATTACAAACAAAGTAATCCCAAAGTAATGTAATTTTGTTTTTTCTTGAGTAATGTAACTAGTTACCTTTTCAAAGTAACTTACCCAACACTGTTGGCCAGAGATTCAAAATGTGCATTATTATTATCTGTACAAAATCCAACAAACGGCTATTAAGAAACGTCATAATTTGCAAAGGAAATTACAAAAAGAAAAAGAGCCTCACCCTGTTTATGTGTGTGTGCAATGTGTTTTTTTTTCCTTGAGGGTCATATTGAAAGCCAAGTGAAGACTGGACTGTGTAAATTACCTGGTGTAATAAATCCTTTTTCTGTAAAATATTGCTAAAACATTTATGATTTTTTTTTTAAATAAAAACAGTAACAATTATCAAAAACTTTCAGGGGCGTCAAATTATTATTGTAGTATTTTTAATATGCAGGTGCCAGAATAAACTGGCTGGAATTAAGTTAAATATAGCAAATTTATTTTGCAATCAAGGCACATAAAAATATTTATAAATAGACAATGCGCAAATAGAACAGCACACAAAATAAACAACACGGCAAACCAAAAGAAGCGTTACACTCACTTCCTCTAGATTGCACAGTTGCCCAATTACGATTAAAAGCATTTACAGTGTGGCAAGTTTAAAATACTAACGGCCCATATACATTGAATAAACAGTGGAATAAAAAAAGAGTGACAGGTTATAAAGCAAGTTCAACGCCTATAAAACAGATACATTACATTAGTATAAGTTCATTTCCTATTCAGTTAAATAAAATTCATAATCAATTACTTGGTACCTTGATTGAAATAGAGTTAAAATGTCTCCTCTCTTCCAAAATCCATAACTCACAACTAAAAAAAAACAGTTAAATGTAGAACAAATTAGCATAATTCGTTTACATGACATTAATGTAAAAATGCGCACTAGAACTCACATCATAAAGTGTCAAGAGCTATTTATACACCATAGTGGATATCTGGAGGTAGTTTTGGTTGTATAAAGTGCCTACAAATTACATACCAAATTACAAGGATGCAACATGTACATGTCAAAGATGACTTTGTTTTAGGTTTTTCCAATACTGAACAAGTTATCAAACGCTTACTTTAGTTCTGTTCGGTACCGCGTGCAGTAAAGCCGTGTTGTGCTTGTCGTGCCTCAAACTGAATGGAGGGAGAGAAAGGAAGCGCGTCATTACACACAACTCCATGAGCCCTCGCCTTGCCACGGTCACGCCTACTCTCCTCCTACAACTCATCCCATTACATCACTGTGTTTCCCTTAAATACATTGCACATATTATGGATATAAATACAATGCAGAGATGAATCAGGATGCATACAGCACATACAGACATAAGGTTATCTAAATTAGGATGAGTTGGGGAATAGTTATGATGTGCATGTCTTGTATCATTCACTGTGAGCGAACCTGAAGCCTGTGAGGAGCTCCTCCCTCTTCATCGTCCAGTGGAGTGGGAGCAGTTTGTGTCTTCAGGTTCATCAGTGTCACAAACATCTTCTGCTTTGGAGGTTCTGGTCTTTCCATTGTGTAATCTGCAGATTGTAGTGAGACGTATCATTGGTTATATTGAATTATTTCATGAAATATGTATATATTTATGAACCATTATTTAATAAGAAAAAAAAAAAATAACAATATGAGATCGAAACCGGAGTATATGTGGATCAGATAAAAGCGTAATAAGTGTTAGGAGAAGTGTGTTATGAGGTTGAAGCTGAGGATTGTTCAAACCCGGCTGTACCACGAGGCTGAGGCTGAGGACTGTTCAAACCCGGCTGTACGACGAGGCTGAGGCTGAGGACTGTTCAAACCCGGCTGTACGACGAGGCTGAGGACTGTTCAAACCCGGCTGTACCACAAGGCTGAGGCTGAGGACTGTTCAAACCCGGCTGTACGACGAGGCTGAGGCTGAGGACTGTTCAAACCCGGCTGTACGACGAGGCTGAGGACTGTTCAAACCCGGCTGTACCACAAGGCTGAGGCTGAGGACTGTTCAAACCCGGCTGTAAGATGAGGTTGAGGACTGTTCAAACCCGGCTGTACCACGAGGCTGACAGAGAGAAGTGCATGGGGATGTAGCTATGGAGTTAGCAGACTAATAAATTAAATATTGAAGGAATGTTAAAACTCTGGCTCTCTGGCTTCCTGCTAAATTAGCCCAAATGACCAAAATGACTGTTTATTGCAGATTTCAACACATTCTGCTATCATAACTTAAATAGCAGACATTTTGTTCTTTTTGGTCCTCCAGACCTTGTGTCAGTTACATAAACTGACCAGGTGGCATCAGCATATCTAAAAATGTATTTGTCTTTATAATGTATATCTAGATCAATTTAGGGATAGGATATGTAGGATTACATATTGTTAAACCGTTCCTGTCTCGGTCCCCTGACCGTGGTCGGAGGACACAGGGGAGATTCTCTTCTCCAGGGCCGAAGGGTCGTTGTCCTCCGGGGTTTAACTCCCTATTCTGAACCCCACGGTTGTCTAAAGTGTAGTGTAAGTGCAATGACGATCTCAGTTTGTTGCTCCAGAGTTTTGGCTATTTTGCAGTAATGCACCCTCGCTAAGCCCCGGTCGCCGTCCTCACCCAGGTACCCACACATTTACACCCGCTCGCTTCGCGGCTCACTCTCTGACGCGCGCATTGGCCGCGCGCACGCAGCCTCTCTCACTCACGAACCCCTATGTCACACACAGAGCTATCTGATAGGAGCTAGACATACATCTCACAACACTACCCCCACCCTGGATGGCAATAAACAATTCCACTCCAGCAAAATAGGACATAAACTGGTACACAAATCCCCCATCAACAGGCCTGAAAATTGTAAAGAGGATGAAGTGTCCATTACGAAAATACATTCAGTCAGGTAGGCTAAGACATACTGCACTGTCTACTCAATGACACAATTAGCTCATTTAAAAGGTGAACATGAGTACAAAACAAAAAAATAAGAAAATACTGGAATGTCCAATTATCTAGAATTAGATTAGTACACTTCAAAGCCTAATCTGAGGCGACCGGGAGCAACACCAACTGACTGGAAATTGTAAACTTTAAGTATAACATTCAATTGAAGGAAGTGCAAATTGTACATGCAACCATTGCCCTTTTTTTTTTTGTACGAACAATGAAAAGTGCATTGTCAACAGATGCATAGAACACCGTGAACTAGACTAGAGTCCAAAAATATCATCTGTGAAGTCTCTAGTGCAATTTAAACTGTAGATTGTAGCTTACTCAGTTAACCAGTCACCATACCGGTCAGGAGCTCTGCACTGATGTCTGGAACGTTCCTCCTGGAGGCCTGATTGGTATGACCCTCCCATCTCACCCCCACCATGGCCAAGCATTACATGGGGAGGAGAGGATGGAAGAGGCCCAACCACATCAGGATCAGCTGCAGCTGGAGGCAACGGCTGGGAATGGCTGGCACCATCACTGGACACGGAAGAGAAGAGGCTGTGCAGACTGAGGTCCTGGTCTGCGGAGTCCGCGTCCACAACTGGCGGCGGGATCTCTGAAGGTGTCCAGCGCTGGGCTTGGTCATGGACCCATGCGTTGTCCAACGGTTCACGGCTGCGGTAGTGCTTGAGTTGATCATGGTGAACGACTTTCACGTTAGATCTGGGACTTTTTTGGATCCTGTAGACCAGATCGTCCAACTGTCCGAGAACAAAGTACGGTCCTTCAAAAACCTTGTTTTTGACATGACATGTCCCTTTAACAAGATACCACACAGCATCTCCAACCTTGTACTGTGTGTGGCAAGCATTTTTGTCATACTGTCTTTTTGCATGTGTGACGGAGTCACCCAGGGCGTCTCGAGTGATGTGATGAGCCAGCTCCAGCCGCTCGCGCATTTGTTGCACGTACTCCGGGGCTGAAAATGCATGGTCAGAGTCGGGAGGCAGGCCAGCCACAAGATCCACAGGTTCATTTATTTCACGTCCGAACATCATGAAGTTTGGTGTGAAGCCAGTTGCACTGTGCTTGGTTGCTCTGTATGCCATAACTGCATAGGGGATCATCAAGTCCCAATCCCAGTGACAGCGTTCTGCAGTGGAGGAGCGGAGTGTGGCATTGAAATGTTCAACTTGGCCGTCTGACTGGGGTCTGAATGGCGTAGTGTGGGTTTTCTCGATGCCGAATAACCGACACATTTCCTGGAACACCTCAGACTCAAAATTACGTCCTTGGTTGCTGTGCAGAGAGTGAGGCATTCCATAGCGACACACCCATTCTGTTGCCACAACCTGCGCCACTGTGACTGCCTTTTCGTCAGGGATAGGAAACGCTTCAGTCCACTTTGTAAAGTACTCCTGGATCACAAGGACATAGCGATTTTTGCGATCTGTCTCATTGAGTGGGCCCATAATGTCCAGAGCAACGCATTCCATAGGAGCTCCTACCCTTACAGTTCCCATGGGAGCTTGCGGAGTCTTGTGAGGTCTAGCCCGGCATGCACAGGCGGTACACGTGCGGCACCAGAGGGCTACATCCTCTCTCATGTGGTACCAGTAGTATCTGCTCCGAAGTCTGGCTACTGTGCGTTCTACACCAAAATGTCCACCTACAGGCCCCTCGTGCATCTGGCGCATAACATCAGGCTGTAGTTTGCGTGGCAGGACTATTTGTGGGTAAAACTGGATGTCGTCCAAACAGTAAAAGCGCCAGACCAGAAATCCATCTTTGAAATAAAGTCTTTTCCATTGGCACCAATATGTTTTAGTGGCTGGGCTGCATGGGGAGACTGTGGTCCAAGGGGGGCGCTCCGTGCTGGCCTCCAACCAAGCTCGGATTGGTGCAATGTCTGAATCAGCAGCTTGGGCCTCTCGCAGCTCCTCTATGGTCCAGCCAGGAAACAATGTGGTCTCGCTTGTATTTGTCACATAGATTGTCTCTTTCAGTTTCAAAATGTCTGTTTTAGTCTCTGTGTTTGCGCTTACCCCCACCGGACTCAGAGCTGTGGTAGTTGCAGGGCGTGTCTCTACCCCCACCGGACTCAGCGACAGGGATCTGGAGTCGGAGTCCATGTCACATTGAATCGCCTGATGGCTTGTGGTTCTGGGCTGAGAGGAGGGGTCCTGCAAATTACAAGGACAGGACTGGCGGCAGGGCCTGCGGGAGAGACTGTCAGCGTTATTGTGTAGGCGACCTGGACGATGAATGATTTCAAAGTCATACTCAGCTAGCTTTTCTAGCCACCGGGCTAACTGACCTTCTGGCTCTTTCATTCGGGTAAGCCAACGCAAGCTGCTGTGGTCAGTACGCACCTTAAAAGGCCGCCCAAGGAGATGAGATGTAAACTCGACAATGGCTAGTAGTTCCCTTCTTGTCGTGCAATAGTTCTGTTCGGTTTTGGCTAGCTTGCGGCTACCGTAGGCCAACACACGCTCAGCACCATCCTGCATTTGTGACAAGACAGCACCGATGCCTGTGTCACTGGCATCTGTGTCCAGGGTCATCTCACCATGGTCCAGCGGGTAACCCAAGACAGGGGCTGTGGTTAACCGGTGCTTAAGTGTGTCAAATGCAGCTTGGTGTCCAGTGTGCCACTGGAAGTGCGCATTTTTCTTGGTCAGGTTGGGCAATGGTTCTGCAACAGAGGCAAAGTCTTTCACAAACCTGCGATAGTATGACGCAAGACCAATAAAACGTCTGACGTCCTGGACAGACGTGGGGGTGGGCCATGCCTGGACTTTGTGGACTTTGTTAGGGTCAGTGGCCACACCGTGCTCCGACACAATGTGGCCCAGATAGGCGACTTGGCGGCGAAAGAGGCAGCATTTGGTGGGTTTTAGTTTCAGGTTCGCTTGTTTGAGTCTCTGGAACACTTGGCTCAGTCGCTGCAGCATCTCCGGCACATCCCTGGCCAGCACAATAATATCGTCGAGGTAGACAAGGCAGGTCTCCCACTGCATGCCGGCCAGGACGCGGTCCATTAAGCGCTGGAATGTCGCCGGCGCGTTGCACAGGCCAAATGGCATGACATTCCATTCGAACAGGCCATTACGAGTGCAAAAAGCGGCTGCGCGGCGGGCTCTTGGCGAAAGCTCGACTTGCCAGTAACCTGAAGCAAGATCCAATGTGCTGAACCATTTGGCTGTTGCGAGCGTGTCCAGTGTGTCTTGGATGCGGGGAAGCGGGTACGCATCTTTGATGGTGCGGTCGTTGAGTGCCCTGTAATCAATACACAGACGGTAAGTTCCATCTTTTTTACGTACCATCACGATGGGTGAGGCCCAGCTGCTGTGGCTGCGGGTGGCGAGGCCGCAGTGCAGGCTCTCACGGATCTGTTGTTCTGCATGCTGCTGCTTCTCCCCTGCCATCCGACGAGAGGGCTGTTTGACTGGCGCTCCAGGCCGGGTCAGGATGTCATGTTGGACGAGGCTGGTCCGGCCCAGGTCACCAGGTCCCTTGGAAAAGACACTTTCATATGCATGTAACAGGTTAGTTAACTGGATCTTTTCACAGTCATTAAGATCGCAGGAACTCTGAGCATAGAGATCCTGGAGGTGCTCTGGGACAGCGGGCGGATTGACCTGAGAGTCTGTGGAATCGCTGGTGGGTGGGACAGTTTCAGCTGGCTGGAGGAGGCCTGCAATAGCACCTTCTTTAATAGTCACAGGTTTGTTGCCAGGGTTAAAAAGCCGTAGTGGGACAACTTTAGTGGGCTGCGCATTAACAAGGACTCTGGCAATAAGTATTTTGTGTTTCTCGACAAAGCCCTTGGTGGGACTAAGCAGCATGTCACCCTGTGCTCCTCCTCCAAAATGCACAGTACCCCTGACTAAATATTCTTGACCAGGCTCCACCACTACGGTCCTGGCTACTCTCACAGCATGTGATTTTGATACAGTCTCTGGGTGAAAATAAGGCACTTCTTCACCAAACAGAACAATGCGGTACTTGCCGAAATCAAGGCAGGCCTCGGCTTGAGTGAGGAAGGGGTGACCAAGCAGTACCTCATTGCCCGCTATGTCTGCCACAAGAAAATCAACTTCCACTTGACGGTTGTTAATGTCGACAGGAAGTTTGGTCTCACCTACCACAGGCACGTCTCCAGGTCCCACACCGAGCAAAGTCTCTACCACAGATGAAGTGAGTGGGGGTCTCATGTCTGGGTGAATGGTGTTGTAATGGTTCAAGGGTAGCACGCTCCTCCGAGCCCCGCTATCCAAGACGGCACACACCTCCAGCTCATATATGCGCATGTGAATGCTCATTTCACGACTTTGGGCCTTAAGGTGGAGCACAGTGGACTGTGGCCTTTCACGGGGAGTGCTTGGCATGAACATATTGGCAGTTCTTTGGGGGGTCGCGCACTGGCTTTGTTTATGGCCCCAACCATTACAGTTATAACAGCGAATTTCACCCTTTTTATAGTTTTTGCTGTACTTTGGCGGTTTGGTGGGTGTGGGTTGGACAAACTGACTTACTGAAGGACTTGCGGCTGGTGCAGTAGGAGCAATAACAGTCTCAGTTTTCTCCCTGACGACAGCTGTGCGGGGCCTACGTTCAGGTAGGTTGCGGCCCCCTGGCTGCATGGCACTCGTAACATAAGATGCAGCTCTTTTTGTTGTTTCATGACGATGAGCTATTTCATAAGCTCTAGCTAGAGTGGAAGGGCGCTTTTCTAACAGTTTTTGGACTATTTCTGCATCGCCCAACCCATTGGTGAAAACTTCCACAGCTATAGCGTCTTGTTCAGTCTCTGACCAATCACCATAGGCTACAGCTACTTTGCCATAAATGTCATCTCTGAACATGTGAAGGGCCTCACCAGTTTTGCGTACTCTCTGCCTTAGCTCCACTGCCACAGCCGCTGCGTGATCTGAAGAAGGGCCATATGCAGCTTCCAGTCGTCCAGCAGGCGGCGGTAGCCCCATTTGGATGAGCGAGGATTCCTGTGGACGATGGCCCCTGCAGGTCCTACCAGGCAGAATTTGAGCTGGATTGCCTTTGTCCTTTCCGACCAGTTGTTAGCCTCAGCGCAGCTCTCAAATCTGTGCAGGAACTCTCTCCACGGCGTGCTGCCATCATACTGGCCTGGACGTAGAGTGGGGACCCTCTCTTTGGGACCACAGTCCTCATCACTGTCTGATAGAGGCTGCCGGTGCACGGAATGACTCTTACGTGGATATTGACTTCCTGGGAAATGTTCATGTTTGTCAGTCTCTTCTGGATTGACAAAAACCAGGGCTCTCAAGTTTTGATCAGAGATTAGAGTGAGATTTTGGCCGGAGGCGGGGTAAAGTGAGTTGAAAAGTATCTTGGAGCATAGAACAGACTCTTCGTTTTTTCTGCATGATCTAACTTACCCGAACAATAGGGTAATAAATCAAAAAGAACACTGAAAGACAAAACAAATGTAATGAATTAATTCAAACGTTTATTTGTGTTAAGATAAGGCAGAGCACCAATTAGTGCCTCAAAACACATAAAAATCACATATTTTAAAACTTAGGTAAAAGCAAACTTTAAGTCTATGACAGGTTCTCATGTTTTTCTAATTCTGACTTAGTTTGGTGGGAGGGCATCTGTGGTCAATATTTATCATTTTACATCCGTGAAGCTGCATTTTGTGAAGAAGTAAAAAAAACCACCTAAAAGCTCTAAGTGCTTAGTTCTAAAATGGAATCCCTATGTGATGTCATCAAAGAGCGACGTACCATTGAAAATACAGAGACAATTAACACTCAACTGACACATTTTTCTGACAGTTTAAACTGACCTTTAAAATAAAGGTGTTATCAGGTATTATTTGTCAAATCATAACAAATGTGTGATGTATGTTGGCGCTTGTTTCCAGTCTGGTTGCTATGGTAACAGTTATGGAATTACCTCTAACTATGTCATATTTGTCTCATGTTCAACCAGGAAGTAACATTATAAACTTTACACAAACTGTCAAACTGGGGACAAATAGGCAAAATCTTTAGTCAAATCAGACACTACAGGCAAAACCAATCTAGTTTACTCAAAAACTAAATAAGAAATCCAAAATCCCCTCTGTAAATTTTTTGTAACTAATATGTGTAAAAAATGATCCAAGAAATGTAAACCTTGTCCCAAAAATGTGCAATTTTAGCCATTTTTACACATAAAATATCTTATTTCTACATGAAAACATTCCAATGAAAAACTTGTAATACATTTTTTCTTACATTTATGTGGACTACTACAGTTTACAAGTTTACAATTGATATCTTTAAATGTAAGGTTTTTTCCAATTCACCTGTAGTGTCCCACCATAAATAAATAATGTTCACTACATTTTAGTGAAATATGTATAACATGTCATATATATTTTAACATCTTCATTTAACATGACTAATTCACTAATAACTACTAAATAGGTTTAAATTGAACTTAAAACATGTAAATGTACCTGGTGGTTATTTGTAGGGCTGCAACTAACGATTATTTTGGTAATCGAGTAGTCTAGCGATTACTCCTTCGATTAATAGATTAGTTGTTTAGAACGCTAAAGAGCCTTGATTTTCCCCAGACAAAGCTAAAGTGAAGGGGTTTGACAACGTCCTGGTGGAGATAGATCAGGGGTGGGCAATTATTTTGACGCAAGGGCCACATTGGATTTTTACACTTGCCTGGGGTCCAGACCATTTTACACACATACTACTACACATAGACTTAATGCCTAAAATACACAAAAAATTACTACAGAATAGCAAAAATCATTATCTTTATTTAGTGGGAATAGTGCAGTTGATCACTCCTTCTATCCAATGCATCAAAGTTTGGTGTTATTCTAGTGGTGGCTGTTCTCAAAACTGATTTTTAATGAACAAGCAGCTGCTCAGGAAACTATAAAATGACAAATGCACCACACCTAACTCATACAATTTTTTATTAAATGCTTTGCGGGCCGGATCAAAATGCCAAAAGGGCCGCATGTGGCCCCCGGGCCTTAGTTTGCCCCCCTCTGAGATAGATGATAATAAATGAACAAGAATTTTAATCAAAAACACACAATTGACATGTTTCCTGTGTGTTTTTGTCATGTGTGTGTTCCGTCTGTGTGATAAAACCTCTTCTTTCAGCAGAGAATGTTTTGGAGTCTGTGTTTAGACCAATTAACGATTACTCGATTATTTAATTAGTTGACAACCATTTCTATAATTGATTAGTTGTGATTAATCGATGAACTTGTTGCAGCCCTAGTTATTTGTTTTAAACATGTTTATGTGCGTTGTTGTAGCTGTTGGTTGCAGATTTGGCCTCTTTAATGATAGCTTTAGGGGGCTCCTACTTGAACTCCTCTGAGTTGGACCGGGTCAGCAACCACTTCCCGGAAAACGACCCTGGGCACTTGCCACGGCGCTTTCAGGGTCGCTACCTGAGAAAAAGTGGCAAATAATTCTGATTTACAAGGTGAAAGTAAATAATGGCTGACTCTCGGATTTGGGATTTTCGGCTTCAAAACGAATCAAATGACAAGGAGGCAGGCAACACGGACCATTAGCTTGGCAGCATTCATGTTTTCAAAACGTAAGAAAGACCACAATTATTACCATTTTGGAGTAATCAAAAGTCTTGCCTTACTTACAGTAGTTATTGTGAATTTTGCGCTTTAAATTCACTGGCCAGTGTTTACATTTAGAGAGAGAGAGAGAGAGAGAGAGAGAGAGAGAGAGAGAGAGAGAGAGAGAGAGAGAGAGAGAGAGAGAAACACAGCTCCGTGTACAAAATACGGCTGCACATCCATTTCACATATTTCAACACGGAGCATGACCTTATTTTATTTTATGGCGTCTTTAGTTTTGAGCGTGAGAAATATGAAGTGTGGCGTGTGAGCGTGTGAACATACCCAAATGCGTGTGTCTCACGGTCAGTGCGTGAGACTTGAGAGCCCTGAAAACATACTGTATGGGAAGTGTACATGCTGCTGGTTTAGACTGAACAGGTGTGCTATGTACAAAACTTCTCATGTGACCAGAGGAAAATGGGTTGAACAAAAGGGTTTGTGCTAGCGAACTGAGCGGGGCTGTGAGACGGCGGGAACAAGTCTCCTCCCTCAACGGAAGAGCTAGCATTATCCGTGCAGCTATCTTTACACAGAAAGGGGTTATAATGTCCACACTTTGTCTCAGCTCTGTTTTCATGAGTGTCCACAGTACTTTGGTTGTTGTTCTCAATGTTGGTTAACGACATGAATGGGTTTGAGTAGTTTGTTTCGAGTCCATAAACATCACGGGGAAAACAAGTAGCGGCCATCTTGAGTTAGCTTTTTCTCCGGTGTTATTCCATCCATAATTTATACTTGCAAAATGTCAAGAATTTCGATAATACTGGCAATGTTGTTTTGAAGATATGAAAAATGTAAGCATATTGTTCATGGTAGAACGAGCTGAAAAATAAAAAGGAAAAAAAATATGTTGTAAACGTTCAAATAAGGATATAATGTGATATTTCTGCACTAATACAATACCAATAATTTAAGTAAAGACATGTTTTAACACATCTATTTTCTGATTTTTCAAATAGTCCAAAATAGAAAATCAAATCAGGATTCATTTTGTCAATACGTGCATGAGTATAGCTCACAAGGCTCATATAGTTAAAGTTTTGGTTGAAAATATACTGTATTTTTAAAAGTAAAAAAGTGTACTTCTTTTTTTTCTTTCTTTTTTTAAGGGGAGACGTTTTTGTTTTGTTTTTGTCAAACCTAGAAATTACTACGAGCTCCCTTTGAGTTTTGTGAAATCCTTAAATACAAACATCTCCTGCTTGTATTCTGCAAAATTAGAAATACACGTTATGTTATGTTCAAAACGTACATTAAACGTATAGATTGCTCCAATATAAGGTTTACATAGCAACTTATAAATCACATATACATTTTTGTAATTCTCAAAAAACAATAGAATACTTACATAACTGGTAGAAACAAAGTCTACTGTTGTATCCTTTCTCACTTTTGCTCTTCTCTGTCAGGTCCTCAAGATGGCTGTGTCTCCTCCGTCTGGGGGCAACGTCCTCATCACGTCAACACATTTAATGAAGCCAGAAGGTCACAAGACAAGGTCAACAGAACACGACCAAATGTAGCATGATGTGGGCGGGAAGGAGAACTTTTTCATTAAGTGGCAAAGACAAAGCAGCTTTCAGACTCCAAGTAGTGTGGACGGATTGGAAAACGCAAAGTAAAGACACAAACACAATAACCTCTTAATGTCCCAAAAATGTCTAAAGTTGAACAGTTTTTTCACATTTACCTAATTAAAATATAGCAACCACAAATTTTAATGTTAAATGGGATCATGCTGTGGATGTAATGTAAATATCTTTTTAACATAAATGCATAAACAGAAAACAGAAAAGAGCACTTGAATACTTTTTCCAGATCGTGCTTTTAATCATGGAAAATAACAAATTATAAAAGTAAAAGCACTGTACTGTTAAAAAAAGTAACAAGTAATTTTGACAGTGAGGTACTTTTTTACTTTACTTCCTTTGAAGACATGTTTGCTTATTTGAGAAAAGGTTGACTGTAATTAAGTGATAAAAGCTTTATGTTGTCAATATTAAATGTCAACATAAAAACATTTAATACTGTGTGACTTCTCTCTCAGAAACAAGCGCAAAATAGAAAGAAAATCAGAAGGCTATTATATATTTGCATCTATTGACAAGGCAAGGTAAGTTTATTTGTAGGGCACAATTTGTACACAAGGCAATTGAATTTAATTTATTTTAAAAGGGGACCATTTACAATTAGAACATAAATGTGACAATTTGATGCGTTGTACCAGAGTTAGCCTTAGGCTAATTTACATCTGCAGTCCCCTGACAGGGAAAAGCACAACCCAAAACATTGAACAATTACAAACATAACAATGGGCTGAATACAAAACATACGCTCAATTACATACACTCGAGCACATACACCATTTACTCATAAAATAAAATCTATTACACTCTTCCATAAAGGGCACACAGACATACATTTGCATATGCACCCGCACAGATACACGCACACGCACAAATACACGCACACACACGCACAGATACACGCACAGATACACGCACACACACGCACAGATACACGCACACACACAGATACACGCACACACACGCACAGATACACGCACACACACAGATACACGCACACACACAGATACACGCACACACACGCACAGATACACGCACACACACACACAGATACACGCACACACACGCACAGATACACACACACACACACACACACACACACACGCACACACACAGATACACACACACACACGCACAGATACAATCACATACAGAGCCAGTATCATTGGAGCATGGAAAGGAACCTCATGATTCTAATGGTTGCAGCTCTGGGTGCTCTTAAGGTGTTTTTTTAGTTCATTTTTAAATCCGTGGATTGACACACGTTCTTTTAGAATCAGAGAGTATTCCACTGTGTTGTGGCCTTCACTGAAAAAGCGTATTGTCCAAATACAGAATGATGAAAGGGTATGACGCAGTCATGTGGAGATGATATTCTTGTGCTCCTTATAGCACGATAATCCACAAAATCCTTTCAACAGCCAGGAGCCAAGCCATTTAGAATTTTGAACACAAGGCACAATTTGAAATTCAAAATGCTTTACACAACAGAATAAAATTACATTAAAATCACAAAACAGATTAAGACAAACAAAATTATAAAAAAAAAAGAAAAAAAAAGAAGAAGAGTACAGATAAATCAAGGTGTCTTGAAATGGTCTATAAACCTTTACGTCTAAATTAGTCCGATTTATCTATTTTCACATTCTATTTCCTTCAGCTGCTTTTTACCACATTTCTGAACATTCAAAATGCCTTTTTATTTCAGTCTCTTTGGACAGAATTTTTTCTTCTTCTTTCATTATTCTGTTTCTCTATGCCACTAGACTGCTGTCAATCATCTTTCCATTAAATCCCTTCACTTTCCACTCATCAGTTTTATTCATAAAAATGCTTATATCGTTAGACAAGTGGTTTTCAACCTTTTTCAATTGTAAACCTTATACAATACTGTCATCGTATGCTTTCTATGTAAAAGTGAAAAAGTTTGATAAAAAAGCCATGGGAATTTTGGAATTGTCATGGAGTTGAACAGAAAGTGCCTTTGAGTGAGGATTCTTTTCTATGACAATTATGCTCTACCTACCTATCTATTTCAAGTCAGGAACTCATTACCAATCAAGACACTGACAAAGACATACACTCTTTCCACAAACAGATAGTGAAAAAGTAAAAAAAATGTTCTTGATATTTGATTCTTTATTCTTTTCCTTTTTCTTATGGGGCGTCCCCCACAGTGTACTTGGAACACAGTAGAAGGCAATGCTTTTCCTATTTCTTCACTCATGATGATGTCAGGATGGTATTTGCTCTGGTTCTTGAATCTATGAGCAGAAATTCAATATTAATATGTCAGGAATGAACACAACATTATTGAGTAAAAGAGCTACTCAACAAACCCTGTGTCTTCTCTTGTGGAGGTATTTTACTCTTCTGTCCATAACCTGCCTCATTTGAACTGCACTGAAAAACAACAATTATTAGAAGTGCTAAGTCGTTAGGGTATTGGTTTTATTTGCCATTCTTAAACTTCAGGTCGCTTTTTTAACCTATTCTATCAGGTGCGAATTGCTCTGGTCCATCTCTCTCATCGTTCATCTTGCACAGACTTCTTAATTGACATCTTAAGGATTTTCTCTTCATCATGGGCACTTAGATCTGCCATGGTGGTTAAAGCTGAAAAAACAACAATTGTTTAAAATGTAGTTGTTAAATGAAAAAGATTTACATTTAGCAATTTGTGTCAGCATGTCAGAATGCTGCCAGCACATCCAAGTCTAATATAATTATTGGCATGTTGGGTGCAGCATGTGTTTGGCTTGGGTTTACAACACTGTAAAAAATATAACTGAAAATTACTTACGATCACTTGTAAATAGTCACAATTGTATTCATTTCTGTTCCTCTTGCCAGAACAGAAAAGTATCTGCTGAAGAAAAAAAAAAGTATTCTATTAAAACATATTACTGCACAAATGGAAAAAGACACAGCTGTGGTTGTTGTTGGTTTTTTATGGTTGTAAAACCGCTAACATGTTGCGGCAGTACGACTTCACTTAAACCAGCAAGAATGTTGCTGGCTTGATTCCTGGGCCTTTTTGCGTGTAATTTGCAGGCTTCTCCCATGTCCGGGTGAGTTTCCTCCGGTTTCCCCCATCATGCCTAAACATGCACAACAGGTAAAATCCTCTGACTTGAGGTCCTGAACAAGCTGAGGTCAAGATCTGGAGATGAGTCCCTAAGTGCTGTACTGCAGCAGCTCACTGTTCCAGACACGTTTCCCCTGCAGCACTGGTTGAAGAATGAGTCAAATGCAGAGAATGAATTTGCCTCAAAGAATGAATAATGAGCGATTGGTGAAAAAGGTATATGAGTCTGATGTGAGTAGAGTGAGAATGAGAGGAAGACCACAAATGGGATGGACAGAGGGTGTAAGAAGAGCGTTGAATACAAGAGGGATGACTGTGGTGCAAGGGAGAGAGGCTGCTCAGGACAGGGATGGATGGAGAGAGTTTGTGTATGAATGGATGGATGGGTGTGGTAGAGGACTGGTCTTGGTATGAAGCGACAGGGGGAAACCAGCTTCGGCTGAGGCCCTGCTGTGGAAGTCGCCTGGAGGGGGGCGACGTTATCTAGGTGCACCTTTAGTTATTACTGTTCTTGTTGTTGTTGTGGGATGATTGTAAATAATCTGAACCTGGACCCTCTCCCAATGTTTTAATTAATACATCATTTCTTAGTTAGGGCAAGCTGAATACCTACACTTAGGCTTGCAGGTCAATGTCCTCCTTCCTTTAATGCTTTTAGACACAATATATATAGCATACACATTATACATAATATAGGGCAACACAGGATATGAAAAAATGTTCGGAGAAGGGGGGAGAAATAAAGCAATTACATGGGATTTTGTTTAAATCATCTGTGCAATTTGTGTTGGATTTAAAGTGGAGCGACTGCGGTGATGGTGATGGAGGGGAGGTGTGTTTGGGTGCTCGTTGTCCCTCTCTGGTTGCGGCGGCTGTCCCTGTGTGGTCCTCTGGAGGATTCCTGGGTGCTGGTGGTGGTCAAGTTTGCGCTCTGGGTCTGGCCGGTTCATTCCTTTGTGTCGCCTGGGGCGGGTCCTGGGGGTCTTCCGCTCGGGTACGCTGGCTGCCTTCTAGTTTTGTCCAGTGCATGGATGGGGGGCGGGCAGACGCCAGTGTGGGCTTGGCAAGAATAATAAAAAAAAAAGAGTGGCGATGGTGATGTGGAGGGGGCGCTGGTGCAGACGGGAGAGGGGGGTCACGGAAGGAGGATTTGGGGAGGGGGGGGGGCATTATGCTCGTAAGACAGAGATGATCTGCACCAGATTTTAGCTAAACAGCTAATTTCCATCTGCAGTCCCTGGGGTACAAAAATAAGTTACACAGTGCAAAGTAATATAAAACAGTTATTCATATTTCAATAGCAGTCACAGTGCAGTTTAACATAAAGGGCCTGTACGAATGAAAATGAGAACACAAGTTTTACTCTGCATCTATTTATATAGCGTTTTATCCTACAAGAAAAGCAGGAAGTGAGCTGTTAGCATGCTAATGTTTGTTAGCTTTACCTGTGAAGGTATGTGACACTCTGGGCTCAGGGACTCAAGAAAAGTGTATAGAAACTCATCGCGGTGAATCTTTAGGATGCTGGGACTGCATTGGGTAAGTGAGAGATACATGTCATTGCCGTAAAGACTTTAACATGAGTTAGTCCTGTTTTTCACATTTCAAAACAATAAAACTCATAGGGTCTTTAACCTCCATAACCTTACCTTCCACCAGGTTTCTCCAGCAGGTGGCGGTAGAGTCCCCTTGTATGTAAACTATGGAGTAGAACAAAAAAGAAAAAAAACAGTATGTATTCAATGCATATGAATAAATGTAGGAGCACTACTCACCTGAGACCACAATACTCACCTGCACCTGTCCCTATAAAACAACATTTAATAGGGTTAGACCCACAGCTTAGGGACTTACAGTTCGCTGCTGTAGGGTGAGTGGCTAAAACTGGTAGCCATGGTAGTCTCCTCAATCTCACGGATGGTGGAGGCGGACACCCAAGGCGAAGTCACCAGCGTGAAGCCGGAGCCAGAGATGTAGAGCCAAATCTCCTGGTCCATGTGGTGCAGGTTGGGCAGCATAGGCCAAAAGCTGAAAGAGATCAGTCACTATAGTATTTTGTATGTTTTACAAGAAAAAAAACAAACAAAACCCTACATAACAATGAACATAAATTACAAAACACTGAAAGTACACAAAAACATTTTAACTGAGAATTATGCAAGCTGAAAAGATTAAATTACAAAAAACTTGATCAAAGTTCAAAGTGCATTGTTCAAGCTTGCGGGAAGAGCTTTTAGCACGACGAGGTGTTTTACATTTATTAGAGCGTTGACTTAAACGTTGCAGTGATAAAGGCTAAACAAGATCTTCAAGGGCTTTTTTTTTCTTCTTTTTTCATCAGTGTTGAGTCTTCTTTAAAGGTCCCATAACATGCAAAATCGACTTTTCAGAGGTTTTAACCTTCCTACAGTGCTATTTGGGCCTCGTATGTGTGCCCAAAGTGGTTTTTTGATTGATTCCCGCATGCTTTCGCTAGAGAACTGTCTTTTTGTCCCCCGGCTGAGCAGGCAGACGGGGCTCATCCCATGGATGACGCGGCTTCCCAAGGATGACGCGTGTTTAAGCCACGCCGGGAAGCCAAGAGCCGCAGAATAAAACAGCTAATGCTAATGCTACACAGTAATTACATCGATGGATACGACAGATCGAAGAGTTAGCTTGTTATTTACCAAACGGCAGCGTCCGTCGTCGAGGTACTGGAGCACGTCAAAGTCCAGGTCAGATCCAGGACGTAGGACTCAGCACGACGCACCGTCAGGACGGATAAAAGGTTTATTCCCGTGTTTGTGTATCGCTGTTTACCGGAGCACACGGCGCATGCGCACTATCTCCGCTCTAGGCTTCAGCACGAGTTGGGCGGGGGAGGCGCGCGGGTTGGGCGGGGGAGGCAGCCTGCTCTCTGTTCGGGGGGGTCAGATCTCAGAGTGAGCCGTTTGCTTTTACAAGGAGGGGGGCCAGTCCAAGAAATGGGTGTTTTTTGGAAACTGTTATGTTATGGATATTGCACAACGCAAAATTTTATCAACAAAGCCCTTAGAACAGACTGTGTAAAGGGCAAAATAGCAGAATATGGGACCTTTAATTGTGTTTCTGTTTCAGCTCAAATCATCTGACAACATCAGACAAAGAAATTTACACTTCCATTATTTGCACTTCAGTCAGCAATTACAAAAGGCAGGTGACAGTTGTTAGTGCCATAATCCAGTCGTAACATGTGACACACATTACAGTGTTCTAGTGTAGGGTCATGTTTGCCAGAGAGGGAGCGAGGAGGGCAGCTGCACGCCTTCAGGCAGGACCCGGGAGCCTGAGGTGGAGGGCCGAGGGTCCTGGCTCCTGGAGGGCTGATGAAAACAAACAAAACACAAATGTTACCTTCAAGTTAAGAACAATGACAAAGCAGTAGCTTTGCACAGACTGACACATAAACATAAGACTGACCTGAGCACCAGGGCCAAGGGGCATGAAGGAACCAGAGGAAGACGGCCCAGGGCTGCGGCTCTCAACAGGCTGGGAATCATGAAAAAGAGCATGTGTGAAAAGTGGCAGACTTTCATAAGTGACACCAGTAAAAATGTGGGATAAACAATTAAAAAAACATCTTGTTAAAGTCTTTCATCTCCAGACTGTTCTACTGTTGATCTGTAGTTAAAAACAAAGTTTAAAAAAAAGAAGAAAAAGAGCATGTGTGGTTTGCAATTTCATACAATAAAATAGTGTCACTGAACATTTAGGATCTAAAGCGGTGTCTAATCAAGCCTAATCCACATTCTGCCGATGCCACTGGTTCAGAATGCTTTTATACTGCGTGCAGAGGGTACAGGTGCCCAGGAAAAGGCATCTGACACAAAGGTGATGCAGAGAGGATATATCTAAAGCCTCAATATGCAAACATCATACAAAATGGCTGGCTCTCTAGTCTCCCTCATCAGTGGCAGCTGCCCCAGTTGAAATGGTGTGCTTTTCCAAAACAGTGTCCAGACAACCACATCTGAAACCTTTTTGTGGCATGAGGGGTAAGGGCTTCAGCAAATTATCACTAACGGTTGTCAACAACGCCACCCGGTGGGGAGCCGGGACCCGCATGCAACACACTTTTGTTTAGACAAATATTGGGACAGAGACAGAAATGAAACTAAAAAGTATTAAAGGTACATTCCTTTTATTTTACAAGACTATTTAACGGGGCGAAGGAGGAGGTGGAGGAGATGCAGGAGAAGGATGGATGGCGATGTCTGCTGGCCCCTGACGATGTTGATAATAGGCTGGGGAATTGGCTGTGCAGAGGAGGATGAGACAGATACTGGCCCCTGTTGCTGGTGATGGTAAGCTGGGGCACTGACGGTGCGGAGGAGGAGGTGGAGGATGGATGGCGATGTCTGCTGGCCCCTGACGATGTTGATGATAGGCTGGGGAATTGGTTGTGCGGAGGAGGAGGATGAGACAGATACTGGCCCCTGTTGCTGGTGATGGTAGGCTGGGACACTGACGGTGCGGAGGAGGAGGTGGAGGAGGAGGAAGGATGGCGATGTCTGCTGGCCCCTGACAATTTTGATGATAGGCTGGGGAATTGGCTGTGCAGAGGATGAGGATGAGACAGATACTGGCCCCTGTTGCTGGTGATGGTAAGCTGGGAAACTGACGGTGCGGAGGAGGAGGTGCAGCAGAAGGATGGATTGCGATGTCTGCTGGTCCCTGACGATGTTGATAATAGACTGGGGAATTGGCTGTGCAGAGGAGGATGAGACAGATACTGGCCCCTGTTGCTGGTGATGGTAGGCTGGGGCACTGACGGTGCGGAGGAGGTGCAGGAGGAGGATGGATGGCGATGTCTACAGGCCTCTGACGATGTTGATGATAGGCTGGGGAATTGGCTGTGCAGAGGAGGAGGATGAGACAGATACTGGCCCCTGTTGCTGGTAATGGTAGGCTGGGGCATTGACGGTGCGGAGGAGGTGAAGGAGGTGCAGGAGGTGGATGGATGGCGATGTCTGCTGGCCCCTGACGATGCTGATGGTAGGCTGGGGCATTGACGGTGCGGAGGAGGAGGTGGAGGAGGTGCAGGAGGAGGATGGAGGAGGAGCTCTTCGTTCTCAAAATGCTGGACTATTGTTAGTCCCCAGAGTCTCTAAAAGCACAGTAGGAGGTCGAGCATTTAGCTACCAAGCTCCTATGTTATGGAACCAGCTCCCTGTTCATGTAAAAGAGGCCGACACAGTCTCTACATTTAAGACCAGGCTCAAAACGTTCCTCTTTGAAATAGCTTATGGTCAGGCCAGTTAGGAACAGAAATAAAAACCTACAGTTTTAGCTATGCTGCCCTTGGAGCAATTCTGCTGGGGGAAGTATGGCAGCTTGAACACTATCCTCTGGTTCTTCCTACTTTACCTATCAACAATATTTAATATTACTTCAACTGTAGTCTGTTCATTGCTGTTCACATGTTTCTCTTTCTCTCCACTTCCCCCGGGGAGTGGAGACTGTTTCAGGCACTGCGGCGGCTGCTCCAGTGACGACCCCCCCACCCCCATCTGTCTGGAGGATCGATCTCTACACTGGACGATCTATGCGCCACCCGCCTGGAGGAACTCCCTCAACCCTGGATTAGCCACACCTCGTCTGCCTGGACCAACTCCATCTACTTAGATTAACTGTTCCTCATCTCCTGCTGGAGGATCTCTCTACACTGGTGGACTGCTCCTCGTCCGCCTGGAGGAACTCTTTAAAGCCACCTCCCTCTTGAGTGGTTCTGGCTCCACAGTCCAAGTGGATGTCAGTCCTAGTTCATCTGCAGCCTGTCCGTCCGTGGGAGTAGGATCTCTCCTTCACTGTGGTTCTCCCGAGGTTTCTACTTTTTCCCATGGGGTTTTTGGTAGTTTTCCTCGCCGCGAAGGAGGGTCAAAGGACAGGGGCATTCTGGGACAGTTATCTGAACTGCTTTTACCTGTGGCCCATCGAGGCAACTGTTGTTGTGATTTTGGGCATTATAAAAATAAATTGATTTGATTTTGATTTGATGGATGCCAATGTTGATAATAGGCTGGGGAATTGGCTGTGCAGAGGAGGAGGATGAGACAGATACTGGCCCCTGTTGCTGGTGATGGTAGGCTGGGAAACTGACGGTGCGGAGGAGGAGGTGCAGGAGAAGGATGGATTGCGACGTCTGCTGGCCCCTGACGATGTTGATAATAGGCTGGGGAATTGGCTGTGCAGAGGAGGATGAGACAGATACTGGCCCCTGTTGCTGGTAGGCTGGAGCACTGACGGTGCGGAGGAGGAGGTGGAGGAGGAGGATGGATGGCGATGTCTGCTGGCCCCTGACAATTTTGATGATAGGCTGGGGAATTGGCTGTGCAGAGGATGAGGATGAGACAGATACTGGCCCCTGTTGCTGGTGATGGTAAGCTGGGAAACTGACGGTGCGGAGGAGGAGGTGGAGGAGGTGCAGCAGAAGGATGGATTGCGATGTCTGCTGGTCCCTGACGATGTTGATAATAGGCTGGGGAATTGGCTGTGCAGAGGAGGATGAGACAGATACTGGCCCCTGTTGCTGGTGATGGTAGGCTGGGGCACTGACGGTGCGGAGGAGGTGCAGGAGGAGGATGGATGGCGATGTCTACAGGCCTCTGACGATGTTGATGATAGGCTGGGGAATTGGCTGTGCAGAGGAGGAGGATGAGACAGATAATGGACCCTGTTGCTGGTGATGGTAGGCTGGGGCATTGAGAAGGTGGAGGAGGTGCAGGAGGAGGATGGATGGCGATGTCTGCTGGCCCCTGACGATGTTGATAATAGGCTGGGGAATTGGCTGTGCAGAGGAGGATGAGACAGATACTGGCCCCTGTTGCTGGTAGGCTGGAGCACTGAAAGTGCGGAGGAGGAGGTGGAGGAGGTGCAGGAGGAGGATGGATGACGATGTCTGCTGGCCCCTGACAATGTTGATAATAGGCTGGGGAATTGGCTGTGCAGAGGAGGATGAGACAGATACTGGCCCCTGTTGCTGGTAATGGTAGGCTGGGGCATTGACGGTGCGGAGGAGGAGGTGGAGGAGATGCAGGAGGAGGATGGATGGCGATGTCTGCTGGCCCCTGACGATGTTGATGATAGGCTGGGGAATTGGCAGTGCAGAGGAGGAGGATGAGACAGATACTGGCCCCTGTTGCTGGTAATGGTAGGCTGGGGCATTGACGGTGCGGAGGAGGAGGTGAAGGAGGTGCAGGAGGTGGATGGATGGCGATGTCTGCTGGCCCCTGACGATGCTGATGGTAGGCTGGGGCACTGACGGTGCGGAGGAGGAGGTGCAGGAGGAGGATGGATGCCGATGTTGATAATAGGCTGGGGAATTGGTTGTGCGGAGGAGGAGGATGAGACAGATACTGGCCCCTGTTGCTGGTGATGGTAAACTGGGAAACTGACGGTGCGGAGGAGGAGGTGCAGGAGAAGGATGGATTGCGACGTCTGCTGGCCCCTGACGATGTTGATAATAGGCTGGGGAATTGGCTGTGCAGAGGAGGATGAGACAGATACTGGCCCCTGTTGCTGGTAGGCTGGAGCACTGACGGTGCGGAGGAGGAGGTGGAGGAGGTGCAGGAGGAGGATGGATGGCGATGTCTGCTGGCCCCTGACGATGGTGATGGTAGGCTGGGGCAGTGACGGTGCAGAGGGGGAGGTGAAGGAGGAGGATGGATGGCATTGTCTGCTGGCCCCTGACGATGTTGATGATAGGCTGGGGAATTGGCTGTACAGAGGAGGATGAGACAGATACTGGCCCCTGTTGCTGGTAGGCTGGAGCACTGACGGTGCGGAGGAGGAGGTGCAGGAGGAAGATGGATGGCGATGTCTGCTGGCCCCTGACGATGTTGATGGTAGGCAGGGGCATTGACGGTGCGGAGGAGGAGGTGGAGGAGATGCAGGAGGAGGATGGATGGCGATGTCTGCTGGCCCCAGCAACAGTGGACAGTATCTGTCTCATCCTCCTCCTCTGCACTGCCAATTCCCCAGCCTATCATCAACATCGTCAGGGGCCAGCAGACATCGTCATCCATCCTCCTCCAGCACCTCCTGCACCTCCTCGTCCGCACCGTCAGTGCTCCAGCCTACCATCACCAGCAACAGGGGCAAGTATCTGTCTCATCCTCCTCTGCACAGCCAATTCCCCAGCCTATCATCAGCATCGTCAGGGGCCAGCAGACATCGCCATCTATCCTCCTCCTGCACCTCCTCCACCTCCTCCTCCGCACCGTCAATGCCCCAGCCTAACATTACCAGCAACAGGGGCCAGTATCTGTCTCATCCTCCTCTGCACAGCCAATTCCCCAGCCTATTATCAACATCGTCAGGGGCCAGCAGACATTGCCAGCCATCCTCCTCCTCTGCACCGTCAGTGCCCCAGCCTACCATCACCAGCAACAGGGGCCAGTATCTGTCTCATCCTCCTCCTCTGCACAACCAATTCCCCAGCCTATCATCAACATCGTCAGGAGCCAGCAAACATCGCCATCCATCCACCTCTTCCTCCGCACCGTCAGTGCCCCTGCCTACCATCACCAGCAACAGGGGCCAGTATCTGTCTCATCCTCCTCCTCTGCACAGCCAATTCCCCATCCTATCATCAACATCATCATCAGGGGCTAGTAGACATTGCAATCCATCCTTCTCCTGCACCTCCTCCTCCGCACCGTCAGTGCTCCAGCTTACCATCACCAGCAACAGGGGACAGTATCTGTCTCATCCTCCTCTGCACAGCCAATTCCCCAGTCTATTATCAACATCGTCAGGGGCCAGCAGACAATGCCATCCATCCTCCTCCTGCACCTCCTGGGGGGGGGGGACTACTCACCTGAGACCACAATACTGAACTGCACCTGTCCCTATAAAACAACATTTAATACTGTTAGACCCACAGCTTAGGGACTTACAGTTCGCTGCTGAAGGGTGAGTGGCTAGAACTGGTAGCCCTGGTAGTCTCTTCAATCTCAAGGATTTTCTCCTCAACCTTACGGATGGTGGAGGCGGACACCCAAGGCGAGGTCACCAGCGTGAAGCCAGAGCCAGCGATGTACACCCAAATCTCCTGGTCCATGTGGTGCATGTTGGGCAGCATAGGCCCAATAAGCTGAAAGAGATCAGAGTCACTATAGTATTTTGTTTTTTTTTTTACAAAAAAAAAAAAAAAAACATTTTAACTGAGAAATATGCAAGCTGAAAAGATTTGAAAAGACACAAAAACCTGATCAAAGTTAAAAGTGCATTGTTCAAGCTTGCAGGAAGAGCTTGTAGCATGACAAGGTGTTCTACAATTATTAGAGCGATATCTTGGAGGAAGCTCGAACACGACTGCCAGTGTGACCGGAGTGATTGTTTATGATTTGAAGATATCGGTTTAAAAGTCTACATTTGTAAAAAGCCACAAGAACATGTAGGCCGCAATACGCATTGTTGTTGTTTTTTAGCTTTTAGCTAACGGACAACATTATTTAAAGCTTTCTTCTCTTTGGCTGTAATGTTACTGAACCATACAGTGATAGAGCAAACACAAAAAACTTTAAATGCTGCAGCGATAAAGATTAAACAAGATCTTGGAGTTTTTTTCAATTATTAAATGTTCCGCAGAAACACTGATGAGTCTTCTTTACTTGTGTTTTTGTTTCAACTTAAATCATTTGACAGGGTCAGACCAAGAAATTTACACTCTTCCACAATTTGCACTTCAGTCAGCAATTACAAAAGGCAGGTGACAGTTGTTAGTACCATAATCCAGTCGTAACATGTGACACACATTACAGTGTTCTAGTGTAGGGTCATGTTTACCTCCCAGAACAGGAGCTCGTCCCACACATGGAGCCAGAGAGGGAGCGAGGAGGTCAGCTGCACGCCTTCAGGCTGATACAACAACAGACAGACACGTTAAACCTAAAGCACACTACACCGTCATAGGTAAATGAGGACACTCACCGGGTCCACATGGACCCGGGAGCCCGAGGTGGAGGGCCGAGGGTCCTGGCTCCTGGAGGGCTGATGAAAACAAACAAAACACAAATGTTACCTTCAAGTTAAGAACAATGACAAAGCAGTAGCTTTGCACAGACTGACACATAAACATAAGACTGACCTGAGCACCAGGGCCAGGAGGCACGAAGGAACCAGAGGAAGACGGCCCAGGGCTGCGGCTCTCAACAGGCTGGGAATCATGAAAAAGAGCATGTGTGAAAAGTGGCAGACTTTCATAAGTGACACCAGTAAAAATGTGGGATAAACAATTAAAAAAACATCATATTAAAGTCTTTCATCTCCAGACTGTTCTCCTGTTGATCTGTAGTGTATTGTTACTATCTGTTATTATATGTGAGTTTAATGTTGTTAAAATCAAAGTTAAAAAAAAAAAGAAAAAGAGCATGTGTGGTTTGCAATTTCATACATTAAAATAGTGTCACTGAACATTTAGGACAGGTCAAACTCACTTGCACATGAGCAGAAGGGCCGGACTGCCAAGGCAGAGGGCTTCTGCGCCTGGCAGCCTTCAAAAGTTCAAGTTTGGTTTAGAATAAATACAAAGGGTACTGATTAGGGCTGTCAACGTTATGCCGCTATTTTTGTTTTATCGCATTTTAATGATGAAAATGTTTTTTTGACGCAGATTAATGGCATGTTTACTTTTGGTTGTCCACATGCTCCAGCTTATGTTCATTTTGGTGTGACGTGTCTCGATGTTAAAATCACAATCAACGCTCATCTCTTTCAAAATATCAGCTATATCAAATATCAAACTTGTACAAGCTCTGCTGTTTACCATGTCGCTATAACTTCTAAGTTATGCTTCCGGTGGCTCTGTACATTTCCACTACAGAAAAAGCCTTCTTGTGAACGCCTGGTGAGAGGCAGAGCAGAGTAATGAATGCTGATAATGAATATAACATCTCACTGTTCTATATTATTACAGTTAGATGAGATGTAAGATATTTTTTTCTAGTTGGTATTAGTGTCTACAATAAAGGCATAATTTAAGTAAGCGATAAGCAAAAGAGAGAAAAAAGCTAAATAAGTTGTTAAAATGCAAGTACTTGAAATTAAAATTAATTGGGAGTCGCTTGACAGCCACGGTAAAAACTTCAAACCTACAATACAAGCAACAGGAGACAGGTTTTAGTTTAGTGTGTCAGGTTTACCTGCTGAGGAGCCGCGGGTGTCCCAGTGCTGCGGGGCACTGGGCTGGGCTCTCTCTGGAGCTGCAATATCAGGAACACACAGATCAACACAACCATTTTTACAACAACATTGTCAATAGACTAAAGAGCAAGTGTGAACAGATTTACCGGAGTGGAAGAGGAAGGTAGAGAGCTGCCCCTCGTTGAAGGACCATCGCGCCGGGTTCGGATGGTCCTTGGAGCAGGCGCCGGAGACCTCTTCCTCTTCCTGCCGCCCTGTTGGACACAAAATGAATGAAATCAAATGTGGGCTCAGAAATAGTATCTACTTAAAGTCTTCTTCCAAAATGTGACTACAGTAGTCTGTAGCTGGAAAGTGGATAGATGTCAATTGGAAAAAATAAATTCCTTCTTTTTTTGGAAAGACATAAGCTATCACGATTAGTTTTCAAATGTTGGAAGTGAGGAACTAGAAACAAAAGAGGCGGACAAAATGAGCCCTGGGCCTTCTCTACTCTCAATGAAAGTGACTTTTGTGACTGATGTGTTGCCATCTTTCAGGATTTTAAAATCATGTCGCGCCAACACCATATGTTGCATTGCATTACAACATGTTTATTGAAATGTCTAATCTAACTTTATATACTTATGTTGGGAAAATCTTGCAATGGATACACACTTTTAGTCTCGAACATATTTAGCCCACAGTCATTTGGAAAGAGCAAAATAAAGTAAGGGAAAACATAGCCTTCAGTAAAATGTGACCTTTAAGTTCAGGAACATTAAAATACTCTAATGATTCATTTACAAGACAGACCCCATTAAATTATTAAAAACATGCACGTAAGCTGAGAATAAAGAACTTTTGTACAAATATACTTGGTATAAAGTCAAGAAAAACATTTAACAAATATGGCCATGTCAAACACAGATTTAGACACAAAACATTTTGCTAAATGTTAACAAACCGCATTCAAAGATTGCTCCTTTTAATATTTAATAAGTCTATGGCTCTTATACATAAACACGATAGATGTGTAGATGTATATTTTCACAGAGTTAGCTTTAGTTTAGAAATTACTTTTAAGTTAATCTAATTCGCTGTGACCGAGGGGAGGTAAACATTGAAACAAGCACTGCAATGTTTTCGTTGTGCCTCCTAATCATTGTAAATGCTTTAGAAAAACAAAAAAGTATAGTACCATGCTGTAGTTAAACTTGAAGCCTGAGGTTCAAGTGCTGCAAGGAGCAAAAACAAGGTGTTGGTGTGAATGCTGCTTTGACGCTAGGATAAGTGCTATATTAGCCGTTAGCTTCGCTTGTGGAGCTCTGAGTCGTGTGGCTTCTCTCGAAAACAAGAGCGAAATGGACAGAAATTCACCACGTCAGGCTATTTATCTGCATCTATTGGCAACCGTGGAACGTCACCAAAACTTGTTTTTTTTTAAAAATAAGACACCAGGCTGTATATCTGCATCTATTAGCAACCATGGAACGTCACCGAAACGTGTTTTTTTTTTTAAATAAGCCGCATAGACCAAAGAGCAGACTGACAACGGGCGGGAAACTTCTGGACTGTCCAAACATCTTAGCGTTTATATATTAGACAGTAAGGTAAATCATGTGAACATAAACACATTAAAATTCTGCATGAATGCTCATATTAGCTATATAAACTTCCCACTCCAAATAAAACCTTTCACAAATATGGCCATGTAAAACACCGATTTAGACATAAAACATATTGCTAAATGTTATCAAACCACATTCAAAGTTTACTCCTTTTAATATTTAAAAGTCTATGGCTCTTATATAAAAACATGATAGAAGTGTAAATGTATATTTTCACGGAGTTGGCTTTAGTTTAGAAATTACTTTTAAGTTGAGCTAATTCGCTGTCACCGAGTGGAGGTAAACGTTGAAACAAACACTGCGATGTTTTTGTTGTGCCTAATAATCATTGTAAATGCTTTTGAAAAACAGAAAAGTACAGTACCATGCTGTAGTTAAACTTGCAGTCTGGGGTTCAAGTGCTGCGAAACAAAACAAGGTGTTTGAGTGCTGCTTTGCTGCTACCTAGCCGTTAGCTTAGCTTGTGGAGCGCTTAGTCGTGTGGCTTCTCTCGAAAACAAGAGTGAAATGGACAGAAATTCACCACGTCAGGCTATTTATCTGCATCTATTGGCAACCGTGGAACGTCACCAAAACTTGTTTTTTTTTTTAAATAAGACACCAGGCTGTATATCTGCATCTATTGGCAACCGTGGAACGTCACCGAAACGTGTTTTTTTTTTTTTAAATAAGCCGCATAGACCAAAGAGCAGACTGACAAGGGGCACAGGGGGAGGGAAACTTCTGGACTGTCCAAATATCTTCACGTTTATATATTAGACAGTAAGGTACATCATGAGAACATAAACACATTAAAATTCTGCGTGAATGCTCATATTAGCAATATAAACTTCCTACTCCCAATAAAACATACCAAAGTAGTGGCAAGTTTGGCAACAACAATGTTAATATTTTAGAAATTTCTCCCAAGGTAAATAAGTAAATATGCATAGGTCCACAAACACACAACGCAATACTCTTTCACCTCTTTCAAGCTTAGAGGGTGTCTTCCTTGTGGAGGATAATATATTACATTATAAAAGTTTCTGCAAAAAAAAAAAAAAACTATCAAAACTTATTGGAGGAGGATCCTTCTATATATATATATATATATATATATATATATATATATATATATATATATATATTTGCCTATCCGCTGATTAATCTTAAACAAAATGTGATGATTAGAATTTGTCTCGTGCTGTGAAGTGTATATTTAGATATTACAGCACCACACGCTCTTTAGATTATCGCTTCTAATTGTATGTGTTTTTAAATATAGTGTACATGGCGTTGAAGTGGAGTTTTAAGTAACATGTTATGAAAAACTAGGGGTGAAGTTTACTGTTAATCGCAAATTTAATGTGAATTTGTCGATATAGATCCATCGTCAATAATGATAGAGACTGGAATCTGACAATGAAGAACACGAGGAGGAGCTGGAGGTTTTTAAAATCGTATTGTTTGTGTGGAAGAAGTGGTGGATGGGAGGGGCTTTGTTTTTTATGAATGTAATGAGATGAATGAGTAATGCATGTAATCTTTCTTTCAAGTTTTTAATTTTTTCAATACTGTTTTATTTTTTTTTCATTATAACATTCAATATTTTGATCTGCAGTGCTTTCAATATTTCCATAAACTGTCAATCTTTTATTCAGTTTGAATGTTTTCTGATTGTTTTTAAACATATTTTTACTAACCTCTTACTTAGGTTAGTAAAATGTAATATTGCGGTGTAACCTTTTTTTTTTATTATTATTTTCGTCCGTGCAACGTACTTCCGGACCTGTGGGTTAAGGCGCTTCTTGGTTAAGGTCTGCGGAGAGGCGACTCTGGATTAAGGTCTGCAGCCAGACACTCTTGAATTCAGTTGTGATTTTTCATTCCTTATTGCTAGAATATACAACCTATAGTTTCTGCATACAATAAAAAATTTACTTTTGTGTAGCTACCGGCTTATATTATGATACAGCACTGTTTTAGCAATAACTACCTGACCAATTTCACAAACATCAAACAATAAACTATTACTGCAAGAAAATACACTAACTGCAAATTAGAATCATAGGTTTTACACTTGTGAGCGATGACTTTCCTTTTTGTTTCAAGTGGCCTTCAGATCTCATGCATAATTGTATTTAGTCTGTCAAGGACTTTTCTCTACCACAATGCATTTTATTACAACAAAAATAAATTACAGTGCAGTAAAATGGAACTGAGAAAAAACATCACAAAACTACAAGATTTGTACAAAATTGAGAAGATACGCTCAAAAAGTATTGGGAAAATATCTTTATTAAACATTAGATTTGGCGTTTTAAAACACTGCAGGAGAAGTAGATCCTAAGAAATAGTATTGTTTTTTTTTTCAAATTTCACCTCACTTTCACCTTTCACTCTTTTTGCAGAGTTACCATGTTCTCTTTTTGCTCTGATTTTGTACATCAATCTAAAACATACATAACAGATAAGATACTCCTGACCTGGATGTGAAAGAGGCCTACCTGGGCATTGCACTGTGACTGAAAGGTTTCCCACTCTGATTTGACCTCCTTTTCCATGAATGCAGTGGAGTGGTCAAGACCTGTCAAAACTTAGGCTTATATAATTTGGTAAATATAAGGAGGTTTAACGCTGCTGTTGGAGGGATGGAGTGACAGACACTGAGCAAGTGTTGGGCTTCGACAATTCACATTTCAAAGCTGAAGCCAATATTATTAAACTTGTGATAAAGTTTTCATAAAGTCCAGGCAAAACGTCTATAAAATTGTGAATTTTTGGGCTTATGGTTCTATTTGTGCGTTTGGAGAACAAACTTAACTTCATCCCAAAATGCTTGATTTGACTGAAAATAAATGTGGTTATAGCTGTCTTTGTATGTTTTACATGGGCAGCTACTTTTTATATGGCAGTTCTCTTTTATCAGATGGTGAACATAAAAGGAATAAATGAAGATGCTTTGGGAGTCTAAAAAAAGCCATTTTAGCGATCCATTCATTCAAACTGTGTTGGATGTCTGGGTGACGATCTCTTTAAATCTGCAGGCCCTGTGGTGTGTTCTTATGATCACTGACTCTAAAACAAGTCAGAGTTACTGACTGACAACATCAGACCGAGGGTTGAGAATTACAATGACAAAGTGACATGAATTCAAGTTTTGAGATTACAATGAGTTTTAATAACTGCCAAAACACAAATAAATGGAGATAAGTCTGTTATCTGAAGTTCGGGAGCAGGACCACACCTCATCCACGCCCCTTCCGGTGGCTCCTCTATTTAAGCTTCCCGATCACACATACCAGCGTTCGTTGTTTCGTGCCCCTCCCTCCCACCCTATTATTCTGTCTCATGTCCTAGTCGGGGGGTATCAAGGCCCGGGAGCCTGCAGCCCTCATCGCTAGAAGCCCCAAAACAGCACTTATCGTCTTCTCTCATGCTTTTATCGTTGTTCTCGTTTGCAATAAATTTTCCGCATCCAAGCATGAGGTTGTGGTCCTTGCTAGTGAAAAGAAAAAAAATGGTTAGAATAACGATTCCTACCACACAATCTTAAGATTTGTCATGGCCAAAGCGCCACAAGTGACTAATCAAAAAGTTATATGTACTCTGTGTTTTTTCTGAGCATTTTTCAGTGGAATGTATTTGTTTGTGTTTCCAGTGAAATTACAGGAGTGTCACTTAGACCTTGTTGATTCGCAGTCCTTGACATATATTCAGATATATACTTTCATGACTGCTTTTACTGAGTTTTGGTGTTCTATTCTGACTAAAAATTTTACGTAAAGCAGCCAATCTTGCAGTGCTGTTGATAAGTGTGAGGTCACTGACGTTTGTCCCCTCCAGGCCTCAGGATCCTTCATTGGACCACTTATAGTCGAGATACCGCTCCTTCAGCTTCTTCGAGGTGGTTTGCCCGGCCGTATCCCTGAGATAAAAAACAAACAATATAATAGTATGAGCTATGATTGCATGTCGCTCGCTCTCTGGTTTAAAAAGCAACTACAATCACAACTGAACCTGCTGCTTTAACCTGCAGAGAGAGGGCTTCTTCTTCTCAGTTTACGCACAGGCCATGCTTCAGCACAGAACCTCCAGAATTACACTTGCACTGATTCAAAATTGTCTGCATGTGTTGGGCTTTAATTCATTCAATTTTATTCATTTTTGCAATGCCCAAATGTTCAAAGGAATTTAGCAAATGGATAACTGTCCCAGAGCATCCTCTGTCCTGGACTCCTTCACCACAGTGAAGGAGAGAGATGGTCTGTGGAGCCACAAGTCAGCAGTCGAGGAGCATACAGGTCGACAGGTCAAGGCCGTGAAGTGGGTGGGGCATCCAAGGTGCAGCCGTCACTGGAGCAGGAGTGTCTGAAACAGTCTCCACCAAAAACTTGCCAACAGCAAGGTTATCAAAAGTTTTTTGCAACGTGAACCCCAAAACAGAGAAAGGGAAGTTTTAACAAGTTATTTGTAGGGCTTTTGGAGGCTTTTGGAGGCTGTGGCGACGGAGGCTGTCTGGTGGGAGGCTGGTCCAAACAAGCTGCAGCAGAGGCACTGGGATGACCTGGGCACAGGAGAACAAGGTAAGTATAAGCACTGGAAAACAACACTGGGCTGACAGCTCTAGAGCACTATCACATGTGACGGAATAATCTGGAAGCAAAGACGTCTTCTTTTAGAAGAGCAGCCTAGACACAACTAAGGCGTATTGCTGCCATCCACTGCTAAGGTGGGTATTACCACCCGCAGTTGTAATAAGTTTTTCTTCTTGTGTTGAGTAAACTAACCTGATGTGTCTCTTCATCCCATTCCATAATTGTGCTCCCCAACTTCCTTCAGTTTGTGTCTTAAATTAACTCGATTTACCACCCTGAGGAAACCTCTCCTTCACTGAGGAAACCTCTCCCTCAATTTAACTCTCGCTCAGTCATATTAAAATCCAAAAATTGCTTTGCTGCATCCATTATCATATGAATCCTTTCAGTTTTACTTTGAATCTCCAAGGAGCAGTTCATAATCATAACAATAAAGCCCACAAACATTTGTTATGAATATATATACTGTCTGATTTGTCAGTAATGATTCCTCTCTTTGACTCTCCACCTTCTTCAAAGCCTCAGCATAAGAAAGCTTTGAGTCCCGTCTCAGATTATTCACCTTCTTTTCCAAAACATATAGAGGACACTCTAGGAACTTGATGGTTGCCTTAACAATTGGCACACTTCGGTTCAACTGGCTTCGCTGCACACTCTTCTTCACCATTACATCTTGTGTCCCCACACCTGGCACACTTCCGTTCCCCTCTGCACACCGACGCCACATGTCCATATCCCTGACAAGAGAAACGCCTGAGCGGTAACTCACTTCCAGCAATTGTCAAGCACACAGACGTGCAGTTCACTCTTTCCAAATCATTTTTCTTTCGAGTCAATCGTCTAGCTTCACACATTCAAAAACTCCTGCTAATCAAACTTTAAAGGGACTCCACTGATGAAGCCTTTACTTTCTGCCTTTCCATCAATCACAAAACACAGCACGCACAGTTGTTTCACATATGTATCAATTTTTAAGTCTTTGTCTCTTTGCAAAATCAGCGTGCGCCCAACAATAACCATACCTCCCCGCGTTACTTTGACAAACCGCACACTTCCAAGTTTTTTGTCAATAAATAAATGCTTGTCACTAAACTGTGTCTATCGGTAACAGCTACCATTCCCACCAAACAAGTCTCCTCCTCATAATTCGAATCAGAGTCAGTATATTGTTTCTTTCTTTTCTTGTCATTCGCCATTGTCTTTAAACCATCCTCAGCTTCAATCTCGCTTTCAGACCCCATTCCTCCGACTTCATGTAGCGCACTCACACTTGGTGTCGGTCGCAAAGACAAGCTGAGCCTTTATACTCTGGCTGATTGTTGATCAGATGCAGGCGTGCCATGTCTGCTGCACCTCTTCCTATTCAGGTGTTTTGCACATAGCCTTAGGGAACGTGCAATCAAAAAAATAAAATAATAATTGCACACAGGCTAAGGGAAAGTGCAAAAGGCCCAGGGTATGTGCACTTGAGTCATTAAATGTATTTAAGACTGTGATTGTTTTATGATGTTGTGACTGACAGGCCCCTGATGTCGTGTCACTCGTGGCTTCTTTTGGTGTTGTAATTTGAGTTCAGTGGTGATGCTGATTGTTTGCTTGCACTGTTGGTGATGTCTTGTGTCTGAGCTGAAGCATGTGGTCCCCTGTCCCAGGACAAATTTCTCTCATGGGAGACAATAAAGGATTATCTTATCTTATCTTCCTCTGCTGTGGATGAGAACATCGACAGGTCACAATCACAGAACACGACACCTCGGACTCGACGGGTTCCAGCGGATGTGTTCTTCTGACTGCAGCAGACACAATCTGCAAACATTATTCACAGATTCATGAATTGATACTTTAATTGTAATTCTTTATGTGTAAAATACCTTTTTAGAAAAAACATTACTCGAAACTGTACTTTATCTTTGCAGAAAAATCTAATACCTATGTCTGGACTCGGCAGAGATGGTGATGGTTGTGGATACGTTTCCTCTCTACCAGACAGTGGCAGGAAGTTATCTGGAAACTGGACTTGGATTCCTTTAATGAACAACGAAAAAGTAAAGTAAAAATATTAACATATGTTTGATTTCAGGACATGATCGGAGAGGATTCTTCAGACTATGGAAGAATTGAACTAGACTCAACTGTAATGTTACAAACATTCAATAATGCAAAATATTTCTTTCAAAGAAGAATGAGAATGCCTTGTGACTGCGTTGACTCCCACTCTGACTTCAGGATCAGGGCTCCCTCTGGTGGTGCTTCACTGCAGTGTGGCGACAGTGCCATGGACAGCTCCCCATAGTACACACCTCTCTGTGGAAATGATTCATTTTTCAAGTGGAAAAGAACTCGACATTGGTTATGAGAATTGGCCCAGAATGATAAAGCCAGTCATTATTCCATCCAGGTTCAAAAGCACCTCAGCAGCAGCAGCTTCCTGTCAATATGAAAGCAGACTGGATCAGCACTTGTGTGTCTCTGACAAAGTACAAACGCTGTGGCTGCTTGAATTTGGTGTGTGTACAACACGCTGCAGAGTTGACTTATGGAATAGCTCAAATCAGTATTTTCCAACCAGGGGTACATGAGCAATGACCAGGGGGTTGAAAAATAAGATGATATGTACTTTTATCTGAATAAAGAAGTGTTCTTAGTTGTAAATATAATTAAAACAAAAATAGAATAGTAATTATTGACAACGTGTGACAAGTAAAGTCATTGATTTGCCTGAAACTCAAGTTAAGGGGTACTCTGAGTGTGAGCCACAGGGAAACTCTGGCTTAAATGATGACATGAAGAGTTGCAATAATATAGTTCACTGCAAAAGACAATATGTACTTTCAAAATCTGACAATACTGAGAAATGATTCAACGTAAAAGTATTAGCATTTATGCCTACATCTGGCATATTTACATGTGATCATGTTGACTCATGTGCACTGTCCCATTTCAAATACATAAAAATGAAATAAATCCTAATAAACTGATGATGTTCCTGGTCCTGGACTAGATCCTGCTGCTGGAGCCAAACACAGGAAGCAGGAGGCAGAGTCATCAGTCCTGATTCTGTGGACCTTTGGCTGGAGCTCTGCCCTCCTGTGTCTTCTGTGTGGTGGACCAATGGTGACGGTATCGGGATGTGAAACCAGCCATATGTAGCATGGTGGGGGTGGTAACAACTGGTTTTAACTTAACCGTAGCAGTAAATTAAATAAAACCAACAAGGCCACTGGGTATAAACCCGGGAAATAAAATAAGGACACACAGGTTCGTTGCAATCATTAGGAGGAAAAGTATAATTTAGTCGACTTATTAAGTACATAACCATGGCTGATTGAGATTCTTAAACATCTGCTCACAACTGCACATTTTCCCATTCTTTTTCTAATTCACACGATGCACTCATTGCAGTTCTTCATATAATAGTCCAGTAGAAAAATAAAAGCCGTAAGGACAGGCGCCATGACAAACATGTACAGAATCCCAAACAGGATCGTAGACAGCGGTGGGCCATGGCTTGACCAACCCCTTTTACCTGGAGAGTGTAACATAATTAGCTCACTGAAAGACAGTCACAAATGCGCTTGTAATGATCGAACAGACTTCATTTTAGACATCAGTTGACGCGCACCCTTGACGGCTGATGGATTACAGGCTGGACCCAGAGTTCTGACTACGACACGCTGGGACCCCAGCTCCCAGATTGCTACGAGTGAACCCGTGTTGCCCTTAACCTGCAGACACAGAGTGAGAGAGAGCGAGAGGACACATACAAGTGGCTGCACCCGCACTGACCGGTGATTGGCTGCAGGTGCCGTTGCGGCTGCTGCTGGCTTTTGGAAACTGGCAACCCGAATGAGAGACTGCTTTCTGACTGGAGAATGGGATTGAGAACCAAAGCAGCAAATTACAACATAAACATTCAAAGTGTTGTCAGTATATTTAAGTGTTTGCCTCGTGTATCTGTTGGCACATAGGTTTGTGAAGTCCATCAAATTTGAATTCAAAATCTTACATGCACTTCCTTTAAGACCCTCATCTGAAATGATATTATGGAATGGAACAAATTCAGGTACATGAGTGTTTTACAGGACTAGTCTTCACCATGTAATGAGTGGATGTTGTGAATTACATTCATAAATGTGATCCTTAGGAGAAAAGACATTTGGCCTTTTTTTCACCTTCATAATAAAGACGGCCCCAATAGTCTAGCCGTGTGCAAATATAGTAATAACACTGTTACTACACAAGTCCATAGATCAACGTGCACTGTAGGGCACCACTGACTGAACCAAAGACAAAAAACAGGCCATTTTGATCCAAACAAACAGGGGTTTATTGGAGGCTAAAAAGCCTGTATATTTTGGGGCTGGTGGTGCGTGGGTGGTCTTTTGGTGGCACTGGTGGTGAGTGAGCAGGTGGGTGATCTGGTGGGTGGTCAGAGGTAGAGTGGTGATGAGGATGGAGATGGCTGCTGGCCCCTGTCGCTGGTGATATTGGGCTGGAGCACTGACAGGGAAGTGAGGCAGGAGGACGAGGAGAAGGAGTAGGATGGAGACGGCTGCTGGCCCCTGAAGATGTTGATGGAAGGCTGGGGCATTGACTGGGCAGAGGATGAGGAGGATGAGGACGGCTGCTGGCCCCTGTTGCTGGTGATGGTAGGCTGGGACACTCACTGGGCGGAGGAGAAGGGGGATGGAGATGGCTTTTGGTCCCTGATGATTTTGATGGTAGGCCGGGGCCGAAGCAGTTGTTTGGATGGAGGAGGAGGACGCAAGTTGGAGATATCTCGGCTGATGGTGGAGCAACAGACGATGGCTTGTCCCTGAAGATGGTGCGCCGGGCAGTTGTGGAGGCTGGGCTTTTGCCCCTGAAGATGTTGCTGGTAGGCTGGGGCTGGAGCAGTTGTCTGGATGGAGGACGAGGTTTGGAGACAACTTGAAGTGAGTTTTTTTCCCCCTGAAGATGGTGATGTTAGGGCGGGGCAGCATTGGATGCGGGTGTGCGCAGCTGATGTTGGAGCCACGTTTGTCGAGCGGAGGAGGAGCTGGATGTTTTCGGTTGAGTGGCTCGCCCCGGGAGATGTTGGTGTGACACTGGGGCAGTAGCCAGCCACCGGGCGCCGGGAAGAAACAATGGTATTTCTCTGTCTCGGGAGGCATTTGTCGGCCGGCCGGTGGTGGGGCAGCTCGGTGTTTGGAGCTGCAAAACACACACAGATGAGACTCGAGGCAACACAAAATACACAAATAATCACACACAAAAATACTACAAAATCTACAAAACAGTTAAAACCACACTTTGTCTATTCTAAAAACACACATTAAAATGTATACCGTCTACGCACGCGTGACACAGAAAGAAGCTTGCGTTTTATTCATTCATGTATTTCTTTTTTTATGGCTGCTGCTGTTTTTGTTCGTGATGTCTTGTGCGGATTGCGTGCCGAGAGACGACAAAGTATTCTGACTTTAAGACTGGGTGTTGACAAAATATATCCATAAAAATACATTAGATTGATACACTGAGTGAATGATTGAGTCGCTTCCTTTGACCCAAAATCGGCCCCATTCTTTATGGAGAGCATTAAATGCGCCACTTTAGCAACTCGCAAAAAATCTGTGTAAAATGCTTTGACCTTTTATTCTTAAAGTCAATTTTGAGACGACTAATTCGGTATTTTCACTCCAGTAGATTTCAATAGAACACTGTTTTTTGAGTAGTTTTTTTGCTCCTGTATGTGTACAAATTTGAGAACTTCTTCCACTGCCGCTTCTAAAAAAAACTGTGTATACACTCTTACCTGGTCTGGGGCGTCCCCAGACGGCCCCCCACGGCAGGCTCCACGTAGACGAGCGCAGCCTGCACCGAAGAAGGAGGAAAGACGGGCATTTGAGAAACCACTTTCTCGCCACTGTTAAAGTGCATTCTGTTGCTCTTTACCTGCTCTCTCAGAGGGTCGCGCTGCGGCTGAGTGGGACTGGCTCCAGCGCGGGCGGCGGCGGGCCGCTCCAGCAAGAGAGAAGAAGGTTTAGGGCGGGGAGGCTCGTTGGACATGTCCAGGTGGATCATAGGGCCCTGTGTTACTGACTCATGGTAGCGCAGGAGCCCGCCGCTGGTCTCCGTCTCGGTGACGAGGGGCCGGTTGAGCTTCTCCCATAGCCGCTGCTTGATCCGGTGGCCCAGTGCCAGACCGCTGGGAACCTGCAGACAGACAGGGGACAGGAGCAGGGCAGAGTCCACTTAGAACTGTCTCTGATTAATTTTTCTAGCATTTACTGTCTGGCTGGCTAAAAGAGCGGAGGAAACATCGTGGACCGGAGTCGCCTTCTTTACCATCCTCCCAGAGACACGCCCGAACTCCTCCGTTGGGACAGAGGCGGCCACGGGGGCCGTACCCGAGATTCGGCGGCAGGAGCATCGCTCGGGGCCTGTGGGACGCAGAGCTGAGTTAGTTTAGAGTACAGCGCGCGGCGGTTCTCAAACTGTCAGTGTGGCTCACCTGGTCATGCTGGTCAGTCAGTCTGGCTCCGTCCTGCAGGTGTGGTCATGAAGGTGAGCGGGCGACACCATCTGGAAAACAGAGAAGAGCCAGAGTTACTTGACGCACAATGATTTTATCTAAACCTTTTCACACAAAGATAGGGACTGAACTTGATCTACAGAAGTGGGTTATTGTTATTATTATTACTAAAGTAAGCCTTTAAACCAGTGTTGTCCTAATATTGGTTAGGGTTAGTAGTAATATTCCACTCATTGAAGGCCTGTTTGCGATGAGTGAAGTCTGCTTTTGGACCAAAACTCTTCCTCTGCTGTGGATGAAAACACCTCGGACTCGACGGGTTCCAGCGGATCTGTGTTCTTCAGACTGCAGCAGACAGAATCTGCAAACATTGTTCACAGATTCATGGATTGATACTTTGTTAATGTACAAATACATTTTAAGAAAAAAACATGAAATATTTGAAACCCCAAATGTTGGCTTGCGACTTTTGTCCTTCTCTTCAGTTAACACAGTGATTCTCAAACTAGGGGTCGGGACCCCAAGGTGGGGGTCGCGAAAGGATTTCTGGGGGTCCCCCTGTGCTTTATCTTGCAGAAAAATCAAATACCTATGTGATGATTGCAGATACGTTTCCTCTCTACCAGACACTGGCAGGAAGTTATCGGGAAACTGGACTTGGATTCCTTTAATGAACACCAAAGAAAAGTACAAATATTAACATATGTTTGATTTCAAGAAATGACTGGAGAGGATTCTTAAGACTATGGAAGGTCTGAACTAGACTCAGCTGTAATGTTACAAACATTCCATAATGCAAACTATTACCTTCAAAGAAGAATGAGAATGCCTTGTGACTGCGTTGACTCCCACTCTGACTTCAGGATCAGGGCTCCCTCTGGTGGTGCTTCACTGCAGTGTGTGGACAATGGACCATGGACAGCTCCCCATAAGACACACCTCTCTGTGGAAATGATTCATTAGTCAAGTGGAAAAAGAATTCAGAACTTATTGAAATTGACTCACCGAGATGGATCCGTGCTGACTGACATCTAAATACAGTAAATACAAAAAATACATACATACAAGAGGGAGTGTCCCACCGACTGATAGGTCGGTGAACAAACCCAAATCTCTACATCTTATTATTCATCACAAAGTAAAAGGAGACATTATTTCCACAGAGAGTGTTTATAGGAGCACAGTTACATTATAGTACAAATACACGTGTATGTAAAAAACAAAATGACAAAACAATATTTCAAAGACAACAACAAAATGAGACAGGGGGAGTGTCCCACCATCCGATAGGCCAGTGAACAAACCCAAATCTCTACATCTTGGTTTTTCACTCCTAAAGTAAAAAAAAATCTAATAAATAAATGACAAAAAATACAAAAACAGGAGAAACAGGGAGTGTCCCACCGACTGATAGGTCGGTGAACAAACCCAAATCTTAACATCTTAACATTCATCACAAAGTAAAACTAGACATTATTTCCACAGAGAGTGGAGCACAGTTACATTATAGCAAAAATACACGTGTATGTAAAAAACAAAATGACAAAACAATATTTCAAAAACAACAACAAAACGAGACAGAGGGAGTGTCCCACCGACCGTTGAGACAGTGGACAAACCCAAATCTGTTTTACAATATGTATTGTAAAAATAAATGAATACATAAAACATTTAAAGTAAAAGCACAACCTCCAGAGACACAGTAATTACATTACAGTGCAGTGCTCTGTATTGTGCTACGGAGCGGACGAGCCCCGCGCGGAGGCGGACAGGAGCGGACGAGGCCCGCAGGCGACGAGGCAGGCGAGAGCGCGCAGAGCGGAGCGCGGACGAGCACGGAGCTCCTGTGTATTTTAACTGCTAATGTTGTATTTTACATATGAACATTGTTACTATCAAAGTTAATAAATACGATTCCTGAGCGACCAGAATTGGGTTTATAAAAGCTTTTTTGACTCTAAATCTAAAGTAAGTAAACATGTCCTCCAGTGAAGGATTTAATAGTTTTACTAAACTATGACCTATTTCAACAAATATAAATAATGAGGTAATATGATATGAGAAGAAGGGAGTTACAAACAACCCCAAATGCTGCTTGTTAACCCCCCGATGCCCAAAGTAAACCCATAAGAAGGGAGTTACAAACAACCCCAAATGCTGCTTGTTAATCCCCCGATGCCCAAAGTAAACCCATAAGAAGGGAGTTACAAACAACCCCAAATGCTGCTTGTTAACCCCCGATGCCCAAAGTAAACCCATAAGAAGGGAGTTACAAACAACCCCAAATGCTGCTTGTTAACCCCCGATGCCCAAAGTAAACCCATAAACAAAAAGAAGAAGGGAGTCACAACCTAACCCCAAATGTTGGCTTGCGACTTTTGACCTTCTCTTCAGTTAACGCACTGTTTCTCAAACTAGGGGTTGGGACCCCAAGGTGGGGGTCGCGAAAGGATTTCTGGGGGTCCCCAGATGATGGGAGAAAATTAATACAATAGGTTAATAGTCAACTGCAGTGGTAAATGTAGATTCCTATTTGTTGGCCAATCAAAGTCATGTTTCTAGGTCTATATTCTCAAAATAAAATCAAACATTAGATATAAGGCTAATTTATTGCTTTGCGTGTCGACTATTCTTTGTGTTTGGGGGTTGCGACTGAAAACGTTTGAGAACCACTGAGTTAACGGATCCTAAATGTAAAAACTATGTACAGGAGATGAAATTGGCGGAGCTGAAGTTGTTAAATGCTGCCGACTGAGTGTTGCCAAGCCCACGGTCTCAGAGACTGAACTCAGTCATCATCTGACTCTGGGTCTTGGAGCAGGTGGGGGCTGAAGTAGCGGCTGAAGCCCCCGGACGTCCCGGCAGAAGTGGAGGGGGTGGGGTCAGACGTCCCAGCAGAGGTGGAGGGGGCGGGGTCAGCGTCGGGGCTGTCGTCGTCGCTGTCCTCAGAGCGTTGCCTCTTGAAGTTGGGCTCTTCCTCTTCGTCCTCCTCCCTGTGGCGCTTAGATCCACCGAGTGGTATAAAGTCCAGAGCACCAGAGGAGGGCGCAGGGAGGGACACAGCAGGAGAAGGTGGACGGTGCTCCTCTTCGGGGCTCGGCGCTGGAGGAGGGCTCTCTGCACGCTGCTGAGGCCGCCAGCCGGCCCAAAACTCCTCTGGAGGGAAACGCTGGTCGTCCTCTTCTTCCTCCGTGCCGTCCTCATCTTCATCGCTGTCCTCCTCAGACAAACTGCTGTAACCAGAGTCCGAGTCGTCCCAGTCGTCCCAGTCATCCGAGTCAACCCAGTCGTCCCAGTCGTCCTCCTCCTCTTCCTCTTCATCAGCAGGCGCGAGCATAAACCAGCGACGCCGCAAGAGAGGAAAAGGAACCTCCAACTCACCTGGGTCGTCAGCGTCGGGAGGAAGTCCCAGAACTACCCACGGGTCCAGACGCGCTGAAACATTTAACAACATTAACAACTCGGTGATACAAGTCTATTCTTGGTTTGTAGATGCAGGAGCCAGTCAAACTTTGACGCACAAGTCTACAGCTCCACACAAAGGAGCTGCTGGCTAGTCTACAGGCGTAGTACGTTTTCCTTGTTTCATGTCTTAAGTTTTTGTATTAGATTAGACTCACTACAATAACAGGTTTTAGATTTAAATATATCAGATTCTTCCTCACAAGTTCACAGTGCATCCAACTGCTGACAGTTTGGCCCCATCCGTATCAATATAAAATGTACATTTCTGTACAGTCTCATCTTTAGCTGGGCGCCATCTTTACTGCAAACATGCCCCTGAAACGTGACTGCATTTTGACTCCCACAAACTAAAATGCTGCCGATTTGCAGAAATACTTTTTTCTTTGAACCTCTCTAGATAAATTGTGGCCGTTTTCAACAGGTATTAAGCATGCCGCAAAAAGAAAGTCGTGTGAAAGTCAAAGTAAGCACTGTCAAAAACCAAAGACCGTCTTTCTAAAGTACGTTAGCTCTTGACAAAACGTTTGGCTCAAACATTTGGCCGATTTGCAACAGCCAGATACAAACTAAGCTGTTAATATCATGAAGCGTTTAGGTTATTTAATCCACATTCATGGTTATTTGAGTGATTGAGCTCACCACCGGGGAAGGGGTCCATGTGGTCTGGGTCCGGAGGGCGATGGACGGGGCGAGCCATGGGTCACACTGTTACACAGTTGTGCAAACTTTTAAAGCACTTTAAACTGATTTTTAGCAACTGTTCTGGTGTTGAAAGTGAAGTTTACCAACAGCAGCAGAGAGATGAGGCGTTTCTGTCACACAAATGAAGATATCAGTCACTGAGAATGTAATCCACTGAGCGCTCAAGTGAAGTGAGAGTGTCTCCGTGGAGCGTTCAAATAAAGCGGCCTGTACGTTGCTATAGCGCCGACGCACGGACGTAACTCTCACTGATAAATGAGTTTAAGAAAATGTCTGAAGTTTAGCCAGAACACAGAGGCATCGCCAGACCAATTTTACTGGGGCTTGAGCCCCAGATGTTTTACATCCAGCCCCGAATGAAATTATTTCCGTGCGCGGGGCTCGTCCGCTCCGTGCGCGGGGCTCGTCCGCTCCGTGCTCGTCCGCTCCGTGCGCGGGGCTCGCCGCTCCGTGGGCGGGGCTCGTCCGCTCCGTGCTCGTCCGCTCCGTGCTCGTCCGCTCCGTGCGCGGGGCTCGTCATTCAAGCCCGCCTCAGCGCCTTTTCCATGCGCTCCCTGTCCACATCCTCCAGACAGTTCCGAGAAAAGTCCCACCTGAGGCTGGGCCTCATGGCTCCGTGTCGGTCCACGCCTTTTACTCTCTCTCTCTTTACAAACTCGCAGAGTGCTCTGGGTCACTGAAGCGACAGAAGAGCTCAACCTCTAACTCATCCTAACTAGTTCATCCTAACTAGTTCATCCTAACTAACTCATCCTAACTAACTCATCCTAACTAATTCGTCCTAGACAAGGACCGAGATGTGTCCAATATTAATTTTCTCAATAACCTGCGCAGCCTCAAAACTGACCTGCACCTCCAGTTTTATGTACATTTCTAAGTGTTTGAGTTAATGTACATTGTAAGTGTATAGTTGACATTGAAATCTGTCAAATGCAGGTATAAGGCCATCAGTTAAGTGCAAGTGAAAGTTTCAAAAAGTATAACATAATATTTACTAATTTGTTCTTAATCCAATGAAACATGTTCAATTTTATAAAATGCAGTGGGTGACCAGCTCTGTGATAATTGGAAAAATCTGTAAATTACAAAATTATGAAGAAAATTGGGAACCTAAGTTACGTGACTTCTTTTTTTTTTTTTCTTTTTTTTTCATTTTTGGGACAGTAATATTATAATACAAATATATCAGGTGTTTAGCTCTGTAACTAGTAATATATAATTTATTACTATTTTGACTTTTGTGTTTTTTGTGTTTAAAAAAAAAAAGTATTATAGATGGCTAGACATCTATAATACTTTTTTTTTTTTTTTTTAAACGCTGGTTGATGAATATTGAACATAACCAGATAATAGACCAGATGAAATCCAGAAGGTACAATCTCATGGTCCCACCTTCTCACAAGTAACAGGTTAACAAGTAACACAATGACAGTCAACGGAGATCAAAACAATAATTGTTTTGTAATAAAAGACTCGTGTGCCTACAAAAAACTTTTATTTTTTAGTTGCTCAAAACCTCTTAAAATGCACCAGAATACAAGAAATAAGTCTCCCTTGGGAGACCCCACGTCAGGATTTTGCGTGATGACTTAAAGAACACACCGGGCTAAGCCCCGGATCTCAGCAAATCCTAGAAACGCCCCTGTACAGAAGTAATACCCTTCTAACTCTTGTTTTATGCTTCCCCCTGTAATTTGACTCAGATGTGTCAAATGTATGTTTTTCTTTAGCCAAACATTTTTTGATCCACAAGGAAGATCAAATGTATCAGTTGGAGAATATAGTTTAGATTAGGGCTGTTCAACTTTATTTTACTGAGGTCCAGATTTTTAAAATGGTTTTGTCCTCTGGGACAGAAACATGCTCAATGCGCCAACATTTTTGACATATGAAAAAAATGTAATACAAAAGGCTTTAACAACATCTGCAGAACTGAACTAGGACTAAACCAGGACTAAACCAGGACTAAATCAAGACCAAACCAGAACTACACTATAGGTCTTGAAGGCGTGTTCATTTATCTGAAGAATGAGAATGAGGCAAAAATCAATTCAATCTAAAAAGTCTATTAGTGAGGTGAAGATTTTGAGCGGAGAAAAGAAAGAGGAGTAGTGGTTTAAAAGAGGAGTAAAGGAAGCTATTTTTGTAAAAAGAGAATCCCTCTCTAAACAGGGACTCTTACAACCTTTCAGAGTGAGTGACGTAACAACATTACACAATATTGTATAATTCAGGATGTGACACTGCATGGGCTCAAATCCACAAAGACTGAAATAATTTCAGCAAATGATCTTTGCTCATTTTATTTCAGATTCTAATCCATGTCTTAAACATGGTCTGTTTTACGTGCTTTACTTGGTGTACAGCTGTTAATTAATATAAGGATGTATTTTCAATTAATACACTTTCATACGTTTCAGTCACTTTACTAACAACTTTGACCTATAATTTATTACGATTCTGATTAAATTGACTTTTCTTTGATGATTCATTAAAAGAAAAAAATGTACACATTGTTTCAAAAGACAAAGATCAGGCTTAGTCTGGTTTCAGATTACTGGTTTAATCCTCATTTATTTTCAATAGCTCTGACTTTATCCGCTCTCTGCATTAATAAGGGAGCTCATGAGGACGGTGGTCTGGACTTGGCTCGGTTCTCGGGTCTGGTCAAGGAGCACCTCTCTCTCCAGCTCCTCCCACTTCTTCCAGTCTGCTCCAGATTGCTCCAATTTGGTCCGGAGCTGGTCTTGAGCGCTCGTTCTCATTTGCTGAGCCATAGTGAGCTCTGCCCCCTCCAGGACTGCCTGTGGCCAATCAGAGGAGGCCGAGCTACACCAGCGTCCCCACGGTAACCAGGACAAGATGGCTGCTGCGAGGAACACCACAAACACAAGCAGGAGTCCGATCACCTGAGGACAGAGGACAGGTTTGTGATTCAGAGATTTACCACAGGTGCTATAACTAAACAAAGTCATAATTAAAACTTGTCATAGACTTTAATAAGATTTTCCCTGACGAGACACCGGCTGGGTGTCCTGGACCTCGGGCTCTTGGACTTCAGGCCTCCAGGTGGAAGTCCTCCTCATAGAGGCGCTTGTCGTCCTCAGAGGTGCACAGGTACCAGGGTTTCATGGTGAACCTTGAGCGTGTCTCGAGTGCGTGTACATTCATCGGTGGATTGAGCAGTTATGAACTGAACTGGTGAATTTCTTCAGAATAGAATCTCTTCTGTGACATCAGCGTCATGGTGAGCTTATGGTCACTATTTGATTTACGGATCTGCTCAATTTTGATGATTCAAGTCCTAAATTTGTTGTACAGACACCTTGGTGGAGAATTTATTGTTTAATTTTTTTTAAATCTTAAAAATCAGTTATATATTAAACATTAATAAGGCATAATTTTCCATTTGTTGCAAACATTTAAGGCAAAACACAAACCCTTTTTTTTTTGACAGTTTGCTCTCTCATTGTCTACACTTGAAAATGTTTTATCATATAATCTAACGTGCATCCATAGATTTATGAGACATCGTAACTTCACTTGTATTTGTTACTGTGTACATTATTAGCCATGTAACTGTACTTTTACTTAGTACAAATGTGCAGTACTCTTTAAGTTAAAACTAGCACGGACAGATAAACTACCCTTTACAGACCTTGCAATAAATAAAATAAATTATTAACAAAAAAAGTTAATGAAATTGGCTGAGATTGTATTTTATTGTATTTCTAATGTGGATTTTTATCTTACTTTTTGACCTTCTTATTCTAATGCTGCTGCTTCAACCATTTCTCTATTCACCTTATTCCGCCCCGCCCACTTTTGCCTCTTTTTATGTCTGATCCGCACTCTTGTAGTAAAGGACTTCCGGTTTGACGCCAACAGTGATCGAGGGAAAAGTCCCTCACTAAAACATTATATAAAGTAGATTGATTTGTCTAAAATGCTTAATGAACACGTGCAAAAACAAGTCACAGATTTCCTGGGCGGCCTGAAAGTGGCTTTTTATTCCGTGGAGACCTTATTTTCTGTTGAGCTCACCTGCTCCATGTAAACTACAACGGAAAAAGATAGCGGCGCATACGGCAAATTCCGGAATAAGGTGAATTGACAAATGTTCCTCTTGCGTTATTGATTTCGTTTTTGTTTGAAAGCCCAGAGTTACGGTAATTTCCTGGGAGAGGACTGTTCCTTGTGAAAGACTTTAGAAACAATCCACTTGGGTAAACTCAGAAATAATCGCCGTCTGTCATCCTGCACACCTATCTCTGCTGCTCTTCTCCTTTAGCCTGACGAAGTCTTTATTTTCTGTGTGGTTTTCATTGGCTTTCACTTCTGCTCAACACTAACCACACTTCCTGTTTCTCCAGACCTAGATACACCTCTCCTGTAGATGTCAGTCTGAGAGTGTCACTTTTAAATAAGCCATCATGAATGTCAGTGGAAAATCAATCAAAGAATTCAATACCAATTTCAAATATCTGATAAATCCTGTGTCACGTCTGTACACCGTCTCCAAATTTTGTGGAGTTTGGTGCAATTCTGACGATTTTATGAACAAAAACAGTTTAAGATTCACTTGGTGTTAATGTTCTATCTGTAGAACCAATCAGAACATAGATACTTTTAAATTGACCAATAGAGCTCACCACATGTAAGCCGCAGTCCCGGAGGTAAATTTCTCATTCGTTTTTGCCATAGGGATTTAGAAAAATTCAAATATTATGACGACGGCTAACCAGTTATGCCACAAAGCAGTTGTTTTCAGCCTAAAAAACCCACGTAAGACTTAAAATTCTGGAAAATGTTTTAATAGCTTAGCTGTTTATAAGGTTTCAGAAACATATTTTAAATAAACTTATTGGTCTTATGCTCAGTTCTCACCACAGAGCTGATTATCTTTGTATATTTTTTCGGAATCCCAATGAGAAAAATCAATGGAAAACCCAGAACCACCGGGTGGGCGGTCACTGGTGAGCTCTATTGTAGTTGTTTGTTTCAATGATAACTGGAAATATTTGACTTACTTGTGGGCTCTTTTTATGGTTTTATGTGTCATTTTCTTTTCTTTTTTCTTATCAGCGCTGGAGCACTTTCACATGTTTGTTACCTGTAATCTTGTGTCTGCTTTTACTGTATGAAGCCAACTCCAACTGCAAACCAACTCTACATGTGGGTTTAAATAAAGTTATCTGATCCTGAACCTGACCAATCACATTCAACTGTTTTCCATCCATTTTCTGTTTTATTTACTTTATTTTATTTATTCATTTGATTATTTATTTGTATTTCATTTTTAATTTCAGAATCTTAATGTTAATATATATGTAAATATATTTTGTAAATATATTTTGAGACATTATGAATGACTAATGTAAAATCAAAAGATATTTGATATTTAGTTTTAGTATGTTAGTATATAACACAGTTACCGTATATCTTAAATAACTAAAGAGGACTAATTCAAATCAAATAGCTGATTCTGAGAGTTTTTCTGCATTAAATATGAAGTAATACCAGTTTATATATATGGAAAAGTCCAACATTAACCGTTAAAGTTAAATACTGACAAAAAAGTAGTTAGTGTTAATAGTATAGTGAATGTATTGCATTATGTTTTTATATTTTTTTCTGTATTTTCTGTATTACTGGTTTAGTTCTCACCTGGGACTCGTTCCGGAGCTCCTCAGAGTCCGGTCTCTTTATTTGGAGGTAGTAGGGGATGGTGACGCAGCGGATGTTTCCTCGTCCACAGCAGACGTACCAGTCGCCGTCCAGAAGAACCGACTGCACCCACAGGTGGCCCACAAAGCTGGCCTCGAGCAGGCACCTGATCAGCGCAGGAAGCACCCGGACCCGGACCACAGCTGTCGACACAAGACACATTTGTACAGATCATTGATGCAAAAATGTCTGAAAAACGAGGTGGGCGATATATTGACTCTGAAATTGCAAAGAGAGTTGACGAAAAAGTAAACTTACAATGGCAGTGGTGGAGGAAGTATGCAAGTTTGTTAAAAGCATGAGTACAGACAGAAGTATGATCTTTATAAAGTGCCTATGAAAGGTTGAACTACTCATTTTGCTAAAAGGCAGTTAAAATTAGACATTATATTTAAGGTTTTGTTAAAAAAAAACAAAAAAAAAATCAATAATCCTAACACGGGTTTAGGTTTACATGTTTTACTTCCTGGTTGTAAATCATGACATCACAATAGGAAATTCTGCAACTGTTACCTGGCAACCATGTTTTACACTGGGCCAGAACTCCTCTAAGGCAACAGAAATTATTATTTGACAAAGAAAAAGAAATAGATGAGAGCAGCTTTATTTTGTTGAATTAATGTTCAAAGGATCAGAAAAATGTGTTTAAAGTGACTACGTTTCGAATGGAGTCTCCCTTTTGTGATATCATCATGTTTTAGAATTCTGCTTCTCGTCGTTGTCAACATGTTTTTCATTTTTTTTCTAGTACTTGATCGATGTAAAACTACCATTTGCTTTCACAACAGGTATTGTCCCATCAAATAAAGTCACAACCAGGAAATCATAAAAACCCATCATACACACGTTAAGTAAAAGTATAGAATTACCCTTTTAAATATATACTTTTAGAGTGAGAAAAGACAGATTTTGAGAACTATTAAAGCATCAACAGAAACATCTGAACCAATTACCATATATTTGTGGCAGTTTTTAAAATAGTTGGATATTTTTGTTTGGATCAAAGTTGGGACGTTAAACTCCACCTGAACATGCCAACAATAACGCAGTCTCAAACAGTGAAGAAAACTAAATAATGTCGGGAAGTAGAAAGTACACATACCTGCTCTCAGATGTAGTGAAGTAAAAGTAAAACATATCGGAAACAATTCACAATAAGCACACTTGTCCCTGATTTAAATCTGGGGTTCCTAAATTTCACGGAGCAAAACTGGAAGCATTAAAATCTATCAAACTGGTTCCTTGCTCTCACAAACCCTATGGCACGTTGTTAATATCTAAAGCATTCATTTTTGGGTTTTAGAACAGGTTTTTGAGACAGCAAATGGAAACTCCCGCAGACAATCAAAGCGCTGCTGTCGGCTCTTACTTCTGGTTTATTATTAGATACAGAAAAAGTGCAGAGGTCTCATTTTTGTCACAAATGGCTGCTTTTAAACGATTCACTTTGTGGGGAAAACGCAACATTTATTTACTCTTTTACAAAACAGATTTAATAAAGCATGAACAAAGACTTATTTCAGAATTATTAAGAACGATTTAAGAATTTAGAATGAGGACTTTCCACCTCTGGTATAAAGGGATATTTATGTTTAATTTGTTATGTTTTACTGACAGATCCACATGAAGCAAAGACAAGCACAAAGTTTGAAGTCTTCCTTGTGTAAATAAAATCTTTTTTTTTCTTTAGTTGACAACAGCCTTAAAATTGTGCCATTGTTCAACCTTCAAAATGTGACAATTATCAGTTGAAATCAATTTAAGTCAATGAAAGTTATACAGCACAGATGATAATGATGATGATGATGGATTTTGAGTTTGGATATTTCATTTAAAAGCACTAATCTCCCATTGAGAAATTTTAATGTCACACTAAAATATTTCCACACAATGTTATTTTACCCCCTACAACTAGTTAATTAAAGTAAAAAACAAGCCAATTTTCCATGAACACTAAGCTGATATCTGGCCATACCTTGGTTCTTTCCACAGAGAAATTTCAGACCGCGGCCGAACGCCAGGTCCACCCAGAGCTGGACCACTGTCAGAATCAGACCCGGGACCAGGAGGTAGACCCAGCAGTCCCTGGCCTGGGACGCACACGAGCAGCGCATGTCTTTGTCCAGCCTGACGTGGTAATAGTACAGACCGTACAGAGTGAGGAGGACGAACCAGCGACGCACCAGCACATGGACCAGCCACACCAGGCATCGCTTCAGGTGCTCCATGTAGGACTCAGAGGGCGGCCGGGGTCAGGTGTGGACCGGCTGAATATGTGAGACAGTCTGAGGGAGCGGGGGCGAGCAGAAGCCCATGTAGAGAGAAAAGGAACAGGAAGAAGGCGGCAAACCACAAGGTAAAAGTGACTAAGAGAGAGAAACACACTGCACTGATTCAGCTCATGTCATCCTCATCAAACTTTGAAAAAACTGAAGCATTTCGACATTTAGGACAGAGACATCAAGAGCCGTTCACTCACGGTACTTCACTCACAGCTCAGTAGTCAAAACAAAAAAAAAAAAGGAAAAATATATGGCACTAAAACCCAGGAAAGCATTTATAGGTATTTATACACTATCATCATCGTCATTATTTACTCATTTGTTATTCTTTTTTAATGGTATTTTTTTATGATTATAATAATAATTGATGCGTCGTAACTTTTCCAGCGTATCATGAAATCCTTACAGTTTTCAGAACAAACAGGGACAGGCACAATGCATTCTGGGTCCTGTAGTTTTTATTGTGGAATGGAATATACACTCTGTGCTTTGACAGTGTCTTCTGTTCATGGGACTCCACTCCATTGTCTGCAAGAAATCATTTAAAATCTGAAACAAATTTCTTTTCTCTACAAATCAGAGCAAAAAAAAAAAAAAGAAAAAAAATCACACCAGAAAAACACCATCGTCCAAACCAAGAAAAAACATAAAACTACAAAACTGACCCAGGATATAAACAAGATTAAACAAGGACTAAACATGGGAAACTAAGGGTAGACGAGGACGGAAGTAAATTAAAATGAACCCAAAAATAACAACAACAATGGACAAATGTGTGTTTTCCTCTAAATCTTTGATAAAGATCATAATAACTACACTTTGGGGGAAGGTAATCTACAGTGTTTAAGGTGCTGCTAATCTTATTTTATTGATAATAGTCCGTTGTTTTCCAATTACTACAAATGGCACAATAATCATTAAAAAACAAATGTTATAATTTGTGTGGTTGTTTGTAATATAAAAACACAATTAACATTTTAAGCCAAAAAGTAAATAAATAAATCAGTTTAGAGCAAGAGAGTGGAGTCTTCAAATACCTACAACGGTATCACACATGCAACTGCAGACCCACAAGACCAAAACTAGAACTAAGGCAGGTATAAACCAGTATTAAACAAGGTCTTGAACAGGTCTTGCATCTTGTGTGTCTCTGTTTTTTCTGTCTTTTTGACAGACAAAACCCCCCACTTTTTTGGTGCAGACGGATCAGAAACAGGAGAAACTAAAGCTCCATGCAAAAGCAGAACCAAAGCTCTGTGTGACGGGACCAGGACCGGGACTGGGACCAGGACCCGGACCAGGACCAGGCCAGGACCAAGACCAAGACCAAGACCAAGACCAAGACAAGGACCAAGACCAGGACAAAGATCAGGACCAAGACCAGGACTAAAACCAGGACCAAGACCAGGACTAAAACCCGGACCAAGACCAGGACTAAAACCCGGACCAAGACCAGCTCCAAGACCAGGACTAAGACCAAGACTAAGACCAAGACCAGGGCTCAGGCTGGACTGATAGAGGAGAGTCGTTTCAGTTTATGATTGACATTTTAAAGATCATAAATATGGAGTATAAATGAGTTGTGAACATGTTTCATTCACAAATCAAAATGGCTTCTATGGCGCCATCTCCTGACAACGTAAAGAAACGCACCCTTCACAGGCCTGGGGTGCAAAGGGACAAAAATATTACATCAGTGTTTTCACAGCTCTGCGCTCAGATAAACAAGAAATTAGGAAGTTTGAAGAAATCTGTGTAAATTTGTGTTTGGTCAATACATAGGTCTACACCTCTAGTAAGAATTTGAAGCAAAGTTTTTGAAATTAGACCCCCTGAAGAGGAAGTTCAAATAACAGTTTCTATTGACAGAGGTTAAAGGTCACACATAATGATAACCTGGCCTGCTGTTGTTATCTAGTGATCATCCTTTAATAAAAATATTTATATTTGGATCATGCATCTTTGAGCATGTTTAAGACGTTATTGCTGAGTCACGTTTACATGAACTTTGAAAATGAATACACACAGCATATTTAAATAACATGTATGGGAACTTGACATGTACATTTAAATCATTGTATGGTCCTGTAAATGTAAATACAAACTGAAACCTGAATAATTACCTTCCAAACTCGACAAAACATTAGATTAAGCCTAACCTGAACCCTGGCCTTGGTTCCTCCCTCTTGTTCAGACCAGTCCTGGTTTCGACCCCGGTCTAAGTCCTGACTCCAGGTCTATGGCCGTAGTGCTACTTCTACTGTCTCTATGAGGTTCATGCAGGACGTCCGGACTCGCGCGGCTCCTATTTTCATTATTTTTGAGGACTCATTGGAAGATGCAGGTGACGTTTATGATACAAAATATGTTACAATATGTACGATTTTTCCTCTCATTTGTTAATGTCACAGACAGAAGAGACGCTGGGAAGAGCTCGCTATTTTGACACAAATTTTACAAATGTTTGGAATTATTTCAGGTCGTGGGTTGGATTTGAATTTTAAAGGTGCACTATGTAACTTTTCTGGTAGAGGCTCTGTCTTCATTGAGATGTTATTGTTTTGCTAAGAATGTTCCATGGTATGGCATTAAACTTATCCAGCTCTATGGAGAAAAGGACGTGATGCTACCAGGCCATGTTACAGGTCAGATCTGCGGCGAGGTGACCCCGCTCACAGAAAGAATGCATGTTTTCTAAAAGTATGTTTACTTGGCATTGGTGATATATCGGTTCCAATATCGTTATCAATCACTATCAAGAAAAAAAGTTGAAAAAAAGAGCAGAAAAATAAAGCGGCCGCTATTTGGCGACAATATTTTTCCTTTATTGACTACAAATGAGTGAAAATGGAAATAGAAGAGCAATTAGGCTAAAAAAAATTGCCATATGTTTACACAAAAATGCTACAATACATAAATACATTGTGTTATTATTTTTGTCATTTGTTATTGTTTATTTATGAGTTAAAGTTGATTTGGGAACTTAAAATAGATTTGTGAGCTAAGAATTACAAAATCAAAATATTGGTATCGGCAAAGATCGGCTATCAGCAACAGCAGCAAGACAAATATCGTATATATCAGTATCGGCTCACAAACAATCCACATCTGCCCATCCCTCATTTTTAAACCAATGAAAATATACGTAACTGAATCAATACATTCTTTAACTTTAAACAAAGCCAAATTGTGGAACATTCAAGGCAAAGCATTAACATCGCCATGGAGACAAGAAAAGTTAGATTATGCACCTGAGTGACTTATTTCTATAGGAAAAACAATCCAGTTTATATTATTGAGTTAAACTGCCATTTATACCCTTTTACTTTTACAACCTACGTCTCAAATAAAGCAATACATGAAGTACAATCTGATCTGTAATAAATACTGTGTAATCAAGCAGGACTAAATTAGTTTGCTTAAAATGTTTGTACTTTAAGAGCGTTTGTCCCCAGCGTTTCCTCTTGGAATATTGCAGGAATGTGTCCACTCACCACACAGTTCACATGATCATTATGACAGATTATTTTATATTATTGATATTTCTCATATACTTTGTTGATGCTGTTTTCCTGCTAAAGTTGTAAAGTTGCATATTTTGAAAAGGCGTTTGTTTGACAGTATCCAGGCTCAGCAGAATATTCATTCGAGGTGACGAGATTCATGCGTCTTTCACTACAGTCAGTTTTAGCTTTTCTTCACTGATGCAAGTTTCTCAAACAGGAAATAGCTCCACGTTTCGACTCCAAGTAAAATCCAAAATGTACAGTGTCCCTTCTGTGTTCTAGAGAGTTTGTTGCAGCAAAAGGCAAAAATCAAACTAGCATTTCTTGGCTGCCATTTTGAGTCCGTTCATGCTCTTTTCCGTAATTCTCGCGTCCAATCAAAAACTGATCCTGTGTCCTTCTGGTAACTCCAGGGTCGATAGTAAATGGATTCTTTCAAGGCCATTTTGGGTCCTCACAAAGTCCTCCTAATACATTCCCAAAACAATGGCTTAATTCCAAGTATTTGTGGAAAGTCAAAAAGCAAAAACAATCCAGAATGCAGTCTTTTGGCAGCCATTTTGGATCCTTTCACAGCTTCACAATTAATGTTTGCAGACAAGGCCTACAAATGTAACATCTTTTTATAACAATCTTTCCAGCCACATCGAATTTTTCATAGATTAATGTCACTTTTTGCATTTATAATCCGGCCAGCTGTCGTCCATTTTGGATCTGCATTGTGTTCTTTTCTATTTGGTGCCATCGAATCCAGCTTGTTTCTCCCCGAGTTTGTGCAAGGGTTAGACATTGTGCATAAGTGTTGTGTGAAAACAAAAGGCTTCAGGAGGGTCACTTAAACATTTAGTCCAAGTTGTGTGTCCATTTTATGTGTCAGCTTATTTTTTTCATATTTGTACCCTGTTTTTAATGCCACACGTTAAAGATTTAAGGTTTCAAAGGGAAAGGACTGCTATCTGCTTATGGCTTAGGAAAATACAGGCACTGGCTCCAGTCCACTCCGGCGGCACAAACCAATGATTATCCTCGCACTTTTGTAAATACTCCTGTGCAGTCTGAAGTTTGTGGAGGCCATTTTGGATTTGGAATTTTCCATGTTGCAGCAGAAAGATATTATACACCATACGATTTTCAAGAATGGCATGAGAAGAAATGATTTACATGCCGGCACAAATACCAATTACATCTCATCTTTTTCAGTTGGATCTGATAAATAATTGTTGTTATTTTGGATCTCAGCTACTAAAATCCTGTATCTTCAAATCCTTAGCCAAAGCCATCCAACATACCTTTCTTGTACATCACTTTTAATTCCGCAACCATTTTAGAAGTGATTTTCTTTTCCCCTGCAGCCAAGTTGGATGTCATTTGTATATTGATTTGTCCAAAATAACTTCCACAAACCAGATTTTTCCATCCTTTTTCAACATGTACTTTATTTTTGGAATCTTGGCATTTCTCCTTTTCGCCCTCCCTTCTGATTTTCTGACCTGAAGCGTTCTTATCAAAATGGCCGTTCCAGTCCTTTGCAGTCTTGTGCCCACTTTTTGCCTGTTTTTGTGCGACTATAGGCCAGTTCGATGGCAGGACAGTGGGGTGCGTTATAAGGAGGAAATCTTGAAGGTGTCGTAGGTGCATGCAGTGGCCCGAGTGTTTCGGAGAATCCCGGGGATAGGAGCGGGAGAAGGAGGGAGGCTCTCGTCTGGAGTGTTGGCTGGAGGAGTGGGGATGCTAATGATAGCCGCCGTGAAGTCCGGCTCCCCACAGTTCAACTTCAGGTCTGTGGGCTGAGCGTTCAGACTGGAGCGGCTGAGAGAGGAGGAAAGAAAGAGGAGAGAGAAGGAGAGGAGGATGAGTAACTAATGGGATTTTACTGCAAATATTTTTATCAATTTCATCAACTAATCCAAAGACAGTTTCCCTTTTCCCCCGGTGTCTGATAGACAGAATGAATGGATGTATGTGTCACTGGGGGAGTGGTCTCTCTCTACTTGAGTGCCCAGTGGAAGTAGAAAAAGGCCATCAAAAGAGACATTTCATTTAATATTTTGAGTGGAAATATTACTGTTGTTTCAAGACTCTAAAAAGGGCAAAAACACACCTGCCCCACCCCCAGTGTCTGCATACACTGCTATATTAATGTGTGTGTGAATAAGGGAGGGGTTCCTTGACACAATTTTTTTGTCTGTTCATTCACTTTTTTTTTTTTTTTAATGAAATGAAGACCCTGTCAGCACTGCCTCCAACAGGTTTTTGCTTTTGTAACTGCAACAACATTCACCTGTTAACTGCAAATAGTCACTCCTTGAGTAATATTATTGTAAGTTTGAGTGAGGATATGAAGTCATTGATGATGCATTTGCTGTGCATGCACATCCTACACCATGAGGATTAGGTGTCAGTGCTGCCCCCTGCTGGCTCATAACCATCTTACGTTTGGTGTGTGATGGTGGTGGACTTGGAGTGCAGAGTGTCCAGCTCCTGGATGCTGCCTCGGCTCACAGACACTGTGGAGTTGGCCAATCTCATGGCAGCTCTTCTTCTGGCTCTGCGCGGGCAGCAGCCCGTAGAGTTGTTGTTTGCCCCCTGGTGGCTGGACAGGGAGGTGCTGCGGCTCGTCCTGAAGGCAGATTCTGTCATACATAGCTCACTGTAGGTTATCTCATCTGTGAACTCATGATTCTGTGGAAAACAGAACAAAGGAATGAGAATATTAGAGACACTGACAAGGGCAGAGCGGATCTGTCTTTCACTTCTGTCCACACAGGGGCATTATGTTACAGTATGTATAGAGTGTGTGCGGGAGTTAATGCTGCCAGGAAACAGGAGGAGCTAAGAGGAAATTTATTGATGTAGTCAACGAAGACTTGAAGTGTGAAGTAAGAGAATACAGAGGAGAGGGTTTTTAGTAGTTTGTAGTACTGTTGTAGTACTTTGTGTAGTTTAACAATGTGTAGCAATCCAGTAGAACTTTCACAGTGCTTACAGTGGTCTTTTCGAGGCAGTGCAGCAGGTGGTGGTGCTGATGTTCAAATGCAGATCTGTTCTTCACACACATTGTTGTGCTGTCATTGTGGCGGTCCTAAAAACACACAGACACACAAGAGTAGTATATACATTAAGAAACTGATCTTGATTCAAGCCACAAGCAGTTAACGTATCAAATCTCTTAGGTCTAAAGAGTCAAAAGGTTTGGTGCTACAAGTTTCATATTTAGTTGTACCCTAATTCACAAACAGTAGTAAGTCCATACCTCTCACAAACATATTGAAAGTTAGTGTACGTCTTTTCTTCCTTGCTCCTCTAGCTCCTTCCTTGCAACCTTCCTTTACTCTCACATCCTCTGTAGTGAACATTTTGAAGCTATAAGTGCATTATCTTGCATTAGCTCTCTCTCCTATCCTTGTCTCCTCTCCTCTAACTCCTCTGTAGTGCACGTATCGAAGGTAGTCTAAATTAAAGTCCTAA